>JAGFMF010011868.1:1770207-1796107 GCA_019455555.1 Galemys pyrenaicus | reverse complement strand
CTTTCTTTCTTTCTTTCTTTCTTTCTTTCTTTCTTTCTTTCTTTCTTTCTTTCTTTCTTTCTTTCTTTCTTTCTTTCTTTCTTTCTTTCTTTCTTTCTAAAATTGAGGCAACACTGGTTTGCAACACTATATATGATTCCAAGGTACATGACCATGAGTCTTGAGATATCTGTCACTACACCACACCCACAACCCAGGCAGCTACAGTCCTATACCATAGCCCATTGAGTACCCTCCACATTTTGCTCTTCACCCACCCCCTTCCTTTCTAGTGCCTTAATATCTGGCCAGATATCTAGGGTTTGTTATTGCTTTGATTTTTTTTTATCCTTTGTTTGATTTCTCTATAGGCCACATATATGAAATCATCTGATATTTGTCTTTCTCCTTCTGACTTATTTTGCTTAGCATTATCCTCTCTAGTTCTACCTATACTGTTACAAATACAACCGTTCTTTTTAAAAAATAATTAATTTATTTATTCTTCCTACAATGTTTGCTTTCTTTTCTCAGGTACCATACCCATAGCATTTTTTTCCTTATGCTGGATAGTATTCCATGTAGTAAACCAATCAAAAATGGGCAGAAAGCTAGACAATTCTCCAAAGAAGATATAAGATGGTCAATAAGCAAATGAAAAATGCTCATCATCACTTATCATTGGTGAAATGAAAATCAAATCCACAATGGGTTACCATCTCATACATGTGAGAATGGCTCATATCAAAAAGACTAGAAACAAGCTTTGGTGATCATTTGCAGAAAAAAGGAACTCTTGTATACTTTTGATTACATACTGGTCCAGTTACTATGGAAAAAAATATGGCAGCTTATCGAAAAAATAAAAACAGATTTATTGTATGAGCCAGCAATTCCACTCCTACTATACCCATTAGTAATTTTATTGTCTGCTCAAACTTCCAAGAATGGAGTCTGTCATTTGCAATTAAGTTTAATAATTGATATATCACTTCAGAGAAGAAACTCAACTATCCTTAATATTACTAAACACGTAAGCAACTTTATTCACAATGTAGGAAGAACACATAAAACTCAACAACACCAAAAAGCAGAGAACCCAATCAAAAAATGGTGGAGCTGAATATTCTTCCAAAGAAAATATACAGATGGCAAATATGAAAAAAATGCTCAAACTCATTATTAGTGAACTGCAATTGAAAGTCACAATGAAATAGCATTTCACACATGTGAGAATGACCAAAATAAAAATGACTACAGACAATAAAGCTGGTTAGGGTGCAGTGAAAAGTAATTCTTGTTTACTGTTGGTGGGACCCTAAATTGGTACAGTCCCTGTGGGAAACAGTTTTGAGATTCCTTTAAAAACAAGAACAACAAAAACAGATATACCTTATTTCCAAGCAATACCTTTACTGGGTACTTATCTGAAGAAAATGAAAACATGAATTCAGAAAAAAATATGTATTCCTATATTCATATCAGCACTATTCACAATAGATAAGATATGCAAACAACCTAAATACATAATGGATCTGGATAAAGAAATCATGGAATACTACTTGGCTATTTTTTAAAAAAAGTCCTTTGAGACAACAGGTATGAAGCATAAGGTGATTTTACTAAGTTAAATAAATCAAAAAGTTGAAAAAAATTAAGTGATTTATCTCATAATTATGTGGAGTAAAAATAATTAAAAATTAACTAGAAACACAAAAAACAATTATTAGACTGTGGAAAATACAGTGGTTATGAGAGGGGCAGCCCTGGAAGATGGGAAGGAAAGGTAGAGGACATCTATCTGACAATGGAACAGCACCAGAACTTGGTGGTGGGTCAGGTGGGGTTTATAGTCACAGAGATGAAAATTTACCAATCCCACATTTTTATAATTCCATACAACAATGGTAAACCTATTAAAAATTTAAAAAGAAGAAAAACACCTAAAGTTTGTCATCTTTTGAAACAGATATATTCTAAAATGTAGAAAAATCTAATTTTCATAATGTAAGTCATGTTCTAAATGCACTAAGGGAAAGTCAATATTTAGAGAAAACTTGTGAAATATTGAGTAAAGTGAAAATTATTTCTATAAATATTCAAACACATCAGTTTTGTCAATACATATTTCTATATTACTATTATCAACAAATATGCTACAAGTGCCTCTTAGTTTTGGAGCAGTATTCTTGGGATGATAAAAATATTCTAGAAATGCTTCTCACTCTCAAGGGTTCATATCCTTGTATCTGCAGAATCTTTGACCAAGTTACTTAATATTTCTGAGCCTCAATCTCCCTTTATGTGATATGTTGATGATAATATTAATACAAACTGCAAAGGTTATCATGATAAAACTTACATAATTTTTTTCCAAAGTATAAATGACTATATGAATATAATGGTATTAAAAAGCATACAAGAATATTGAATATACAATAGGTCTCACAAAATTCCAGATGAAAAATACATCAAGTCCATGTGGCAGGTGTATGTTGGGCTATTATTACTGAATCTCAGAAAACCTAGGAACTATACATCCTACTCTGTTGACTCTAATTCAAAATACTCAAATAAAATTCTAGTTATAGTTTACCTTCCCACACACCTGGTCTATGAGGAGATAATGCATAAGAAGAATATCTGAGACCTTGTCAATAAAATTTCTCATAATTTGAGGAGCTAGTATTCTGGTGAATAAATCTAGGTGTTATAAACTGGGCAGTGTTGGACCATAAGAAGTGACTCTACTCTTAGAGCATAAAATATGTGAGTTTTCAAAGTAATAACTAGATCCTGAAACTTTTCAGTTCACCAACATACCACAGTTCTTGGTTTGGAAAATAGCCAGCATCCTCTTCCTTCCTATTCTACTTGTTACATTTCAAATATAATAAATGCCATGATATTCTTTAGGCTCTTGAGATTATATTTAATTAAATCTGTTGGAGATCTGCAGAACTCAAAATAATAACTGTCTGTAGAAAATTGTCCAAAAGCTAGTTTAAGTACATATAATCATTTATACACTGCAGGTCTCCAAAACAGAAACTATACAAACTTCCTGTGTTTTTTCTTCATTTGGATATAATCCTGTGTTCACTAATATTTGAAATGTGTTTATGGTAATTTGATTTTTGTTTGTTTTTTGATCTATTCTTAGTGTAGAAGAATGGAAGGAATTTAAACACTCCTCTACTTTTATATCTTGACAAACATCATTGAAACAATTCCTGTTCTAGTTCAGCTAATATATTGTGTTGGTATTCTGTCTGGGTCCCTCAAACTCAGAGAGAGGATTATGTACTCTTGCCTTATTTTTCTTATTTTTTGCAATATCTGGATCACATTTCTTCTCTTTTTTGCTTGTACTCTTATTGTTCTAGGACATTTAATCTCTGCTAATTCAAGAATTCATCTTTCCATATATATATATATATATATATGCACAAGTCTTGAATTTGTTGGAAAGGAAAGATAAATAAAGCAAAGGAGGCACATAGGAAAATGAAAGGCAAAGAAGAAGTGAAGGAAAGAATAAACAAAAAAAGGAAATAAAGAAGAAAGAACTAACCACATTTCTCTTAGGAAAGTACACATTAATACATTAAAAACGGTGCACTGGTGAAATGGTGGGAACTCCATGGGGACTACAACTGATATAAAATATGTATAAATAAGTTAACTTAAAAAAAACAATGTGTAAATTAAAAAAATAAATCTGATGCGATACCTGAAAACAAAACAAAACAAAAAACATTGAATGCCTGCTATTTGCAAGACTGCGCAAAGTGTTAGGGAAAAATAAATGTGTACATGTTTTTTTCTTTTCATTTAACACAGGAGCTACCACATATTGTAATTAATTTAACATATGCAAAAAGTGGAAAAGTTACTTAAGAGACATATGACAAAGAAAAAGGGAAAAAATGGCATTCCCTTAGCTAGGGAATGAAAAGGACAGAGTTTCATAAAAAGATAGCACTCAGATGGACCTTAAAGAACAAAAAATATTTGCTCTCCCTTTCAATTTATTCTATATGTTTTACTACAAATTCCTCAAGTGAATACTCTATATCCCCATTTCTCATCACTCATTCCATTCCTTGTTAGCATGTCTTTTATACTTATTCCACCCCCAAATTAATCCTTCAAAGACTACCCATGAAAGTTTCATATCTAACCCCACATCTTGGTGAATTTTAATTAAAAACAAAATGTTATTTAAGGACAAAACTTGCTTTTTCTTCCTAAATTTCTTAACATGGCATTATCTCATACCTATCTACATTTGTCCCAGATTATAGACCTTAAAAGGCACAGCTTTGCAATTTTACCACCTATGGTATCACAGATTTACCTTCATAAAGAGTTACTAAACAAAAAGACAAGGACAAATCAGAAACACTTTGTGTGGGGGAGGGAAAGGGATGAGGGCAGAAAGAGCACAAGGGACTGGTGCACTGGTAAAATGGTGGTGGGAAATCCACGGGGACCACAATTGATGTTTTATATGAAAATCATTTGAGTTCCATTTTTATAATCATTTTAAATCTACTGTCACCTCTGCAGATGAAAGTATCTTTAAAAATCATAGTCTATTCCAAAATACTTAATAATAAATAAACATTTGCTTAAGATACTGAAGGGAGAAAGGAAATAGGACTTTTATTGTCCACATCCTCTCTGAAAAACCATTATGCACTACTATCCTTCTTTTCATTGTTTTTAAATTTAAAGAAATAATTTACTGACAATCTGAAAAACATTTTGTTTTTGTTTTTGTTACTCTTATCAAATGTTACATTTACTTCTACATCCTTTTTTTCTACTGATGAAAAATAAAAAGAATTATCTTGTATAACAAAATGAAGTTTCTGTAAAAATTTGAGTTTAGAGGTAGCATTATAACTTGGAGGATATAATAGGAAATGAAAAATAAGAAGAATAGAAATACAGAAAAGAGGGGGTACTAAATTTTTCATTTTACATAGTGGGATATTGATAGCAATTGAGGAACAAGAAATGACAGTTTTAAAATACTATTGAAAGGTATACATTCTTAGAAAACCAGAAAAACTATAAAAAAGTTGGGGGATGGTATAGGAAAAAAAGTTGGGGGATGGGATGGGAAAAAATGGGGGATGTAATTTGGCAGTATGGTATAAATGAAGCAATTAAATGTCATGTCTTTTATGTGAAATATTTTATATCCAATGTTAATTTGACAAGTTGACATATAGTAATTAAGCATATTATTTAGTTTTGGAGGCAATTGCTCTAAAGAACTGCATAGGAAACATTGAATTTATTTTCCTCAGTGGGTGGGACTGAAGGTACAAAGGAGTTGTGTGGTCAAATGCTGCATTCATGTAAGTTTATCCCACTTGATTTTTTTTAACTATATGCATGGATTAGTTTATTAAAGTTTCACAAAACTATACATATTTTGAAAAATATATTTAACATAAATATTTTTATACTTTTTTTATTGAAGGATTCAACCCTATCAGAATGATATTTGTGCTCTTAATATAAGTAAACATATTTTCATGTTAAATCTAGAGGTTAGTAGAAATGAAATTTAATAAACATTGAGAGGAGTGCAATCTTTATGGAACACTTTTGTGCAAATTAGATCATTTAAAAATATTTAGTTTCAAGTACTCAGTACAAGGACATCATTTGAGAATCAATGTCCTAAATATTCACAGCTAGATATCTCACACTTAAAATAGAGAACCTAACCACTATTTTATCAAAAGTACATGCCCCTAGGGTTGGGAATTTCTCTCTTTCTGCTTTTTATCTCTTCCTCCCTTACTCTATAGGGTATTCTGGCCTGTTAGACAGTTCTTACCAAAGTTTATTTGTTCTCTTTTTATTTCCTTTCTTCTTTGATTACTATTTTTTTGTTTGCCATCCACATCACAGTTTCTGAGTATTATATTAAATTATGTATCACACTTAGTGAATAATGTGTTATTTCTGGCCTCAATTAAAAACATAGATCATGTGTGCTGCGTTGGTGGGAAAATTATGGGGACTACACTTGGGGGTAGAAATTAATTATTGTATAAAAATGAAGAACAATGTAAGAAAATAATTAAGTAAATAAAAAAATCCTTTTGAGTTTAGTTACTAAATCATATCTGTTTAACTAAACAGAACTAAATATATGCAAACAATGGCATTCAAAATGCTAAACAAAAAAAAAATAACACTCAAAAAGAAAAAATATAGATCAATGAATACTGTCTTTGTATTTTTTGGAGGGGAGGTGGAAGAACTGGGGTATAAACCAGAGATTTGGAGGATGAGAAGATTCACCAGAGACAGAGGAGGGAGCAGAATAGACAGATTTACTGAAATACACTGCTGAGGGGAGAAGCAGGTGAGACAAGAGAGGTCTACTGTGCCACATGTGGGTCAGCTCCTTGGTGGGAATCGGAATCGAACTCAAGCTACAGTGGTGATAATGTTGAAACTCAGAGACTTAATACCTGTATCTTTGACTGGATGAACAAAAGCAGAGGAGGAGAATAAGGGCAGGGGAGGAAGATAAGAAAATACAAAGAGAATTAGATAGACATGCCTTATCTTTATTTTTTTTTACTTAAGTATCCCTTGTTTCTTTTTTTTTTTTTTTTTTTTACCTGTGCTTCAGTGGCCCTGACAGAGAAGAGTTAACACAACTCTGGTTAAAGATGCTTAAATATTCTGTTTTAAATTTTAGTGTATGAAAATGCCTTTTAAACTTCACTGAGGAATAATAGATAAATAAAATTGTAATGTATTTTAACTGAAGGTCCACACATCATTCCGCACCTAGTTTCAAAAACTGGTTTCCTCAAGATGATCCATTCTGGCATACTGAGTATTCTGAGCAAAGAATAATGAAATCCCTAGAGGCTGAGAAGAAGCTTCTTTTGTTCCTTTGGTCCTTTGACCTTCCCTAATTGAAGAAGGGATCATGAAATGCTGTTTGCCTAATCAGAGAAGCAGTCACTGCTCCTGCTTTTGTGACCTAGAAGAATGTAATTTGTGCTCTCACACAGTTGTAGGTTTATTGGTGGATGTCCTCTCTAAGAATTTCTTCTTTGCTCTCAGAATAAGAATAAGGTAACCCCTTCTTGTCTGTCATATTCAGCCCTGCCCACCCAACCTTAAATTGGCGGTTCCTAAATGCAGGATAAATAAATATCCTACTCAATTCCTTATTCTTTAAAATTTCAACTATGGAAGTTATCCACACTTATGTTAATAAATTTTGGCCTTTTTCTCTAATGAATTTGTCTGGTTATTTATTTATCCACTGTAGAACCCAGGTGGAGTAGAAAATTTCCCATGCCCCAACAAAGTGTACAAATGATGATTTGATACACATATACATTTTGAAAAGATTCCCTGGGGCAAGGATATGTCGACAAAGTTACTGAACCACATATTCAAAGACAGGTTATTGCAAGGAGGCTAAGTCTTCATTTTCCAAGGAAGGGGGTTATTTGATAAATTAAGATGTGTATAAGCAAATTGCTACCCAAATCAAGGCGATTGACCCTATCTTTTGAAAAGTTTGCAAATCAATAGCTACCCTTTCAGAACTATATAGCTTTGAAGGTATCTCAAGTCCAAAGGACTTAAATACAGACTTAGAGTCCTAGAATGGACAGACAGTTTAGGAACCTAATGCCATATTACAAATGAAGAATCTGAAGTCCAGGGATATTCAGACTTTCCTACTGCTCAGTTATCAGAAACAACTTATGAAAAACCAAAGTACCAAAAACTTACTGAACCACACACTTTAAAATTAGTGCATTTTATTTGATGAAAATTATATTTCAATAAGGTTGATAAGGAACCAACATATTCACCTTTTAACTCACAGGTATATCATGTCTCTGAGTTACCTACCATTCTGTATTGTCCTCTCATTCAATATGTATATATTATTTAACATTATGTGCCTAACACAGTCTCTGCTACCTAATATAGCAGAGAGTGTGTTAGGCTCAGGGAGTAAATAATGGACAGAAGTAGATGCAATGCCTGCCTACATGAAGATTATAGCCTATAGGAAAGAAAGGTATCAATCAAAGAAACACATGAATAATGTACGATTTGACAATGCTGATGACTGCTATGAAAAAAGGTACTATGTGTTCTGACAGCATGTAGTAGGTATGGTTCACCTAATCACAGAGGTCAAGAACTCTTCCACTGTATTGAGAATTAAAGATTTTTGAAACTAGAATAGGGCACAAGGGATTAGTGAGATATGTAATTCAGGCAGAAGAGCATGTTCAAAACTCGTATCTTTGATAAACTTTCAAACATCACCTAAACGTATGGTAGGAGCCAAAAACGTCAAGGGAACATGATGGAAAAAATTCATGATGTCAGTTAAGAAAAAATTAAGTTAAGCAAGATTGTGCTGATATCATAAGAATAGCAGGGATCAAATAACCCCAAAGTGTCATTATTTTCATTTGGCATATTTACCTATAATAGCTAGCCAATTGAGTTAATTCATTGAATGTGTCTATCAATGATGCCAAAGAAAACAACAAACTGGTTTGACAAGTTTTGAATAAATTCATTTCAATCTATTCTCTGGCACACAAGCACTCTATTATGAAAATTCCACAGCAGTTATGTGATTGCTTTAACTACTTATTTTTTCAAATACAGACCTAGTCTTTGACTAAAATGCTAAATTTTAACTGATTATATTTTTCACCTAAACAAAATACCCATGGACACCAATTATTGGATTAGCTACATTTTGTTCTACAAGTATGTTAGACAATGGAGCCGAAAACAACAGCGGCCATATTGGTTTAGGACATAAAATTTGACTTAAAATTTTTACTTTCAAAGCAGATTATTCTTTTTAAGAGGTCTGTTGGAAGGTTTTAGTTGTTGCGATTTGAAGTCCTCCTGTCTAGGAAATTAATTAGAACTGGGGAATGTAAAGCCAGGAGGTTGCATTGCACAGGGATTAAGGGTAGATTTCTGGAAGTTGAAAGATCTGGGCTCACATCTGGCTATGTCACCGTTAGTTCTGTGACCCTAGACAATACTCTTAATCCCTTAGTTTTCTTATTTGGATGGATGATGATTCCATTGCAGATTGCTTATAAAACTGAGTGAGGTAATTTAAGTAAGTTATCTAAAGTTTAACTCTTAAATTTTAATCATTATTACCAGGCATAGTTCTTCATAACTAACAGATTTTCCAACATCAGCTTCCTTGACATTACCTAGAAAAAAACAACAGTGAATTTTAATATCAAATAATATTGTAATCTGTATGAATGTAATTCAGAAGTCACACAGATTTTGGTGCAAATGTGATCATCAGCTTCCTTGGTCAGAATTCATAGAGGCAAAAAATCTCGTGACTTTAAGGGTGTAGACATTTCTTTACACAGTTTTCTGAAAGTTAGCATGCTCTGCAGATAGGTGGGAGGATGCCAAGTATAATATGTTATGAGGCTGTTTTCAAGAAGTTGAGTGCATATCATAGATCACTGTCTTCTACTTTTCCATACTAGAATGCCTTTTGAAAAAGATGTTTTATTTTCATGGCAACTTAATCATTAAGTGTTATTAAATAGGGATTATGAAAAAGCAGTTGTTCCTTGGGAACTTGAAATTTAGGATTCCTTTTGAGCTGCCCCTGATTCCCCCTTTCATTATGACCTAGGTATTAGTTATTTAGTTATTCAACACTCTAGCTTTTTATGCAAAATGAGAAAAATGTCACTTTTATGAGTAGACTGTAAATTCCTAACTAATGTTTAAAGCATGGTTTAGTTCCTTTCATCCGAGAAAATTAAAGTAAATGAAAATATTTCATTATTAATAATCTAATTCTCCTTGAATCTTTGATTAATACTATTTCAATATATGAGTTTTTCAAAATTGGGTCATATTCTATATAAATTTTTGAAGGTGGAAGCTATGTACAAATAGATAAAGTTGAATTAAAACCAATTTCCCTAAGAAGATCTAAAATGGACATAATACCTCCTGAATGAACCGTAAAATAGCAGATTCAGGTATAATTCACTTGCAAAAACTAGTAGTATATTATTACTTAAGGTATTTTATTTTCACTAGTGATAGGATAACTATTTCACAATTTTGAAATTTTTGAAAATGTAAAACATCGTGTACTCTTAATTCATTTCTTTTAAATGAGATTGAGGTTATGTTAAAGGGACAATGCACACCTGGAAGTAATGGTACACTCCCTGAATCACTAACTAGAGTGAAATATTATTACCATTCTTCTGTTAAGACTTTTTAAAAAATGGTGATTTAATGTGAATGACTATGTTGAGGGATTTTTAGTGAATATTAAGCTTTAGTTAGATTTCATTTTGATAGTTTCAACTTTAACATTCTTTATTAAATGTGTAAACTGACTCACACGCAAAGCACACTCTGAAGGAAGGGTTTGAAAGTGTTAAAAAGAGTCAGCTACGTTATAAAGTTCTATCATTGCACTCTGCGTTACCCTTCCCCTTTCATATTTTCCAGTTAACATGCACGCAGCTGCTCATGCCATGTAATCAACTGATTGTTACACAAGCATTTTCTAAAGCTATGACAATCTCAGATTTATGAGGTCAAGAAGTGCAGACTTAATCCATTCAATAGCTGCAATTTATCGTCTGATTATAATTGTATACACAAACACAGTAATGATTTAGATGACATAGTGTAAAGATGAAATCCGTTTATTTTAAAAGGGTTTCTAACCTTTAAAATATGTTGCCATGAACACCTTTCTATGTCCGCTTTTAACAACACAATTATTATTGTTTTATTGATCAGGGTTTTATTACGGATTTGACACTTATATTTCATGCTAATCGAAAAAGGTGTAATTTTTCTGCACAATTTTAACAAGAATATGACTGTAATTAATTATATCACTATTATGTTTTCAGTGTCTAGAAAGAAGTGCTTAATTTATCACACATGTCTCCTATAGCATATGGAAACCTCTTTTAAAAAGACAGGGTGCGTGCTCCTTCCCGATAGGCTACAACACAGGCACTGTATTTATAGATTTTTGCTGCCATGCTGACCTGGTTTTATAATAACAACTCTCTTGGAATGGGCTTGTACATTAGGAACTTAGATAGCTTGGGTGGCACCCACTATTGCCAGCATTTGGACTTATAATACTAATTAGCTTGCCAGTCTTTAATGCTTTCCTACAGCAAGAAAACAACCTGCAGATAAGGCCAGAGTGGTATAGTAGAATAACACAAAAACTAAGTTCCGATTTTTTTCCCCCAGTTTACAAGCTTTAATAAAGTACCTAATATTTTGCCAACTTACTCTGCTACATATGGCAGTTTTGTTCATTTTATCTTACTGTTATCAACCTCACAGGTTACGTGCATAGTAAGCACACATTCCCTGCCATGCACACACACACACACACAAATATTTATTGATCTTTATTGTCAATGATCTTATTACTTTTCAAAAATATTGTGGTTCTATTATCCAAGAGAATTAGAACCCTCGTATAGAGCAGTACAATTTATGTTTTGAATGAAATTTTTAGAATAATTTGTATCATATGCTAATAAAGCTTTTTTCTCATTCAATTTTTATATGTTGTTCAATAGCAACTTTATTAAGTCACATAAATTTACATTTCACTTTCCATATTACCTGCATATATGAATTACATTTCATTATATACGGCTACACTATATTCACACCATTACACAGGGTTCTATTATATTAACCCATAAATTCTAATTATTATATATAATTTGACACATTTAGTATGCAGATACATGGTTTTATATTTTCTGAAAATCCTTATGTATCATAAGGTTTGATCTATCTCTATATCTTTTTCCTAAATTTTCAGTATGATGCTGATTATTTAAGTCTATTAGAAAACATTTGATTTAAGAACCTAAATGGGAAAACATTAAATATTTAAAAGAATTTATAAATATAAAATTCTATACTGAACATTATGTAGAATGAGTGGAAAAGTATATAATATATTATAAGATGGCAAATGATGTAAAATCAATAGTTGAATTGGTCGCATGTTCTACTGCAATTAAATAGTCAAGCTCACTTGCTTTTCTGCCATAGTGTTTTAAATAGCACGATCCCAATAGAAAAACACAAGCTAAGACTTTCTCTCCCCTCTTTGAATGAACTCAGTAAATATTATTATAACTAAAGTATCTTATCTTTCATAGAATGTGCGGGGAAAACAGAAAAGAATTGAGCAAGATTCAATTAATATAGATGATCCACATGTATTTTCCCATATCTTAACAACACTTGTAGATCTTAGATTTTTGCTTTATATAAATTGTCCCTCTATATCTAAGCAGTTTCTTCTTCACTAAAATCACAGTTCTAATGTTGAGTGTGTATTTAACTTGGAACTTTGAATATCTAAAATTTTGCTTTTCATTTGGTGATTATCCTTTTGGGGTTTTGTTTGTGTGTGTGTTTTTTTTTTTTTTTTTGTACAGTTGCTTTACATTATTGTCAGTACTTGGGGAATATTGGAGTATATAGGATCTACCCCTTCATGTATAGAATAGCATACCCACCACTAAGCACTATAGTCCAGGTACTCCCTTCCCACTTATCCTTCTAGTTTTAAGCCTGTTGTGTTGTTGGTAAACTTGTAAATCATGAGAAATATATGACTAAGGTAGCAGAAGTATGTCAAATGTTGACTAATGATCTTATTCAATCAACAGTAGCTACTCAGAACACCCTATATCCCTGGCTGTGTAACATATCACCGAACAAAACATAAACTTTCCCACCCTTTTAGGGCTTCTATTCTAGCATAAGATGGGCAATAACCATACATTAAATAAGTGAACTACACAGTAGGTGAAAGTGGTATTGGAAAAGGAAAGAAAAGGAACACCCAGACAGAGCATGACTGGGGAACTTGGAGATGACTTTTAAAGAACCTGGCTAAGTCTTCTGAAGAAGGATTCACCTGAAGGAAGATGTCAAGGAGGTGAGGTGAAGGGGCCATTCAGTATCTGAAAGAAACATGTTTCAAGCAGAGGGAATTCCCAGTGCATAGAAAAATTATAAAAATAGTTGTGATGTGGAAGCCCAGTAAGTGCTAAGGATAGGGCAGAGGTGACAGATGGGAGCACTGGGAAGGTAAAAGAGCAGTTTAAATGTGAGGGCAGGTCACGCAGGTAAGATTGACTCAGAGCAATGTGAGGTCTTTGGCTTTCTACTCTGAGTAAGATGGTGGACTTCTATAGGGGTCCGAGTGAGAGCCTACACTCATTCACATTTTAAGAGGATCATTTAAAGAGATGCTGTCTAGAAAGCAGGCTCCAGGAGAACTACTGAGACAACAAGAATCTAGGAGTGAGAGGAGGGAGTCTCAAAGCAGACTGTTAGCAATAGCAGTGTGATAGGAACACAAACGAGACTTAATTTAATACAACTCATAATGTTTACAGATGTCTAAATGCTTTTCTTATGTAAAACTAATTGGACATCAGAAAACATTTAAACTAACACTTCTATTTGCAGATTAAGATCAAGTTCTAGAGAAAGAAATTTCTTAAAAAGCATAATTTACACAACACTTTATGGGTTCCTTTTCTACCTAGCCAAAATAATTGTTTCTGTATTATTCTTGTTACATTATTTGTAAACAACACTGCTGTTATATACAGTATTATTTATTGAATATTTTATTATCTTTGAACTTCCAAGTTGATTTGGGAACAGATTGTTCAAATAGATCTTTGAACTACCTTATTACCTTTAAAATCACTCATTTAGTCCTTTACTAAATATTGTGAGAGCACTGGATGAGCCAAACACTGTATTTGACATTTTGGTGGAAACACACTTGCATTGTAAACATACACATTTGCTATTCTCCACCAAGGGTATTCATCCTGGCTCACCAAAGATATATCAGACCTTTGATTTGTAATAGAAAATTTTCAATTCTACCCAAAACATTTCTTGAGGATACATATCTTTAAATAATGTGATAGAAAACAAAATGCTGGCCCTTAGAATCTTCTACAGGATCGACACAGAGATCTAGTAATTACACAAAATGGAAGTGAGAAATGCCACGAGTGGGCTACAAGCATAATCCTATGGTTGTTTTGAAAGAGGTTGGTCTGAAAGAATGAGCAGCACTTGGGAAGGCAAGACATAAAGATATAAGAGAGATAACTTTCTCCTTCCTGCTCACGTAGACAGGAGTGGTTAGATACTTGCTGAATCATAAACACCTCTCTTTTTTCTGTCTTCACATAATTTCTGCTATGTTAGGTTCAGACTACATTTGGGAAATAATTTCCTCATTAGTGAAACTAAATACATCAGTTCTGTTACAATGCAACATAGCTGCCCTTAAATAACTTTGAAAATTTACACAATGAACACCACAAAGAAAGCTAATGGGGAAGATGAGAGTAGGGGTACAACACTTAAGGAACAACACATAAAACTGAAAAAAAGAACCTAAATAAAGCAGTAGCGTAGATTTACATATTTACAAAGTACATAAATATGACATTTAATATGACATTTTTTAATGGGCAAAATCTAAAATTTTCTTGTGGCAATGGATTCAGAAGTATTACAGTTTGTGACAGTGAATGTTAGACATGTTATCTGGATTTGCATGGAGTGTTATCACACCAGTTGTAAACAGGTGTGATCCATAGCAAAGTAATGAACTGAAATAGATATTCAAGATATTCTTGTGTACATTTTGCATATACCAACATGATCCACTTCAACTAGATGCATTTCTTGCAGACAAAATCTCATGTACACAAATGCAAAATCTACATTTTTTTAAAATTGTTCCCCAGTATACCACTCCTATTAGAACAAATCACATTTTCAAAGACAACTAATTAGAAGATATTACTAAACAAGTAAAATATGCTGTAATTTACATTGTTTTTAACTTAAGATGTAAACAAGCTTCACCCAGACCATTGTTTTTTTGTTTTGTTTTTGTTTTTGAATTAAAGGTTTGAATAAAGTTCTTCAGGCTGGTGCAGTCTCACTAGCAGACTTCCACGAGGGATGGTACCTTTGACTAATTAGAAAATTCTCCCCTATCTCTCGGGTTCTGCCTGCTAAATGTAGGGAAGGCAGGATTACAGGTTTTCTTGCCCTCTCATCCAGCATGGCAGTATGCTAAACTAAGGTGAACTTTGAGGGTTAAAAAGCTAAAATTCACTAATTGTTTTGCCAGAGGTTCTATGGATTAATGTCAATGTTCTACTTCTTTTCAATGGCTATAGTTTGTTGTAATGGCTTAAAAAAAAACCCATTCTGTGTAATAGCTCCAAAACACTATTATTAAAAAAATTTGAACTTATTTATTACTGTTTCATCATCTGGTTTTACAAAGAGGCCCCATTAAAAAGAAAATTCCCAAGCAATTAACAAAAAAAAAAAACCTCCTGAAACTAGTAAGTGATTAGACCAAGGCTGAAGAAAAGTGTGACCAAATCAGTCTGTTTTATATATGCTAACAGTGAATAATTAGAATTTGAAATGAAAAACCTAGTACCACTTACATTAGCACCTCAAAATAAAATACTTAGGTTTGAGTCTAACAAAATATGTACAAGACCTATAGAAGAAAACCTGAAAAGTTCTGGAGAAACAAATCAAAGACGAGCCAAATATGTGGAGACACATCTCAGAGCCACAGTCACACACACTCATTTTGTATAGACCTCGTGATATTAGTGCTTCCCAACTTGCTATATACATTCAGCGCAGTAGCAACCAAAACACCAGAAAAATGTTTTGAGGGCATCTACAAAATGATTCTAAAGTTTGAGTCTATGGAAAAGGAAAAGGCCTAGAAAAGTCAACACAATTTTAACAAAGAACAAAGTTAGAGGAATTACACTATCTGACATTCAGACATAAAACTTGTCAGGAATTTAAAGTGAGGGAGAGATGAATACTGGAAAGCATTTTACCTGTGCCTTCTTACAGGTGTATTATAGTTTCAGGTCTTAAATATAAGCTTTTTATCCACTTTGAGTTGATTTTTTGTATGGTGTGAGATAGTGTTATTCTTTGGCTTGTAGCTATCCAGTTTCCCCACCACCATTTATTGAAGAGAAATTGGTTGATAGTCTGATGGGTTCCCATAACTATAACTATGATTTTTTTCTGGTTACTTGAAAAATTTCTCATCTTAACTTTTTGAAATTTTCAGCATATGTCTTGGTGTGCATTTGTATTTATCTTGTGTGGAATTCTTTTAGTTTTCTGGATCAGGATAATTATTTCCTTCCCCAGTATGATGAAGTTACTGGTTATTAGTCCTTCAAATGGAATTTCTGTCCCTTTCTTCTTCTAGAACACCTATTATACAAATATTGTTCCTCTTGATGCTGTCCCATAAATATTTTATGCTATTCTCACTTTTCTTAATTCTTATATTGTTCTCTTCCATCTCATTGTTTCATTTTTTTTCAGTTCTATTGACTCTACTGGTGGTCCTTGCTATTGTATTTTTCTTTATCTCTGTGTCTTTTGTTTGGAGGTTTTTAATATTTCTTGGTCCTTGTTTTTTTTTTTTAAATTATTCTATTCTTTCATTTCAGTCATCTATTGTTCTCTTAATTTCAGAAAGCATCCTTAGTACTTCTACTCTGAAGTATTTCCCTGATAGTTTGGCTTATTCTTTTGCATTAGGTATTCTCCCCACCCCAGGACTTTGCCTTAATCCATTAATTGGGCAAATTCCTTTGCCTCCATATTCTGCTTGATACTTATGATCATTTCTATGTAGTAAGCTACATTTTGCTCATTTCCAGTCCTGCAGTGATAGCCTTGCATTAGAATCACAGATTGCAGGGTATTAGAGTGGGGTGTTGGTATTGAATGCTATGCTTCTGTTGTTACATTGTTTGAATGGTAGTTCAAGAACCCTTCTGACAGGGTAAGAGCTGATATGTGAGGGGTATTTAGGTTCTACAATAGATTGCCAAGGTCAAAAGCCTGTCAAGGTGCTGTATTTACTGAGCCAAGAGAGCAATCTGCAATCACTAGTCAAGGTAGACCATTGGTTGTGCTATCCTCTATACCCCAAATTGTAATTGACAATTCAGTTGCAGCCTAGCTCTGATCTCAGCATATTTTACTGACAGTAACTTTTCTTTGATTCTCCAGCACAAGTGCAGGGGATATGAGGCTGGATCATAAGCAGGTACCATGATAGTTGCAGGTTTTGTGGTAGTTAGACTGTCCAGTCGTTTGTTAAGCAGATGGAGGAGGATGCTTCCTGGTATTGGGGGAAAAGATGCCCTGAACGAACTCCACGAACACAAGTTTTATGGACCTCAGCCCCAAGCCCCAAAGAGATCCAAAACACCAAGGATTAAAAATCCCATAATGACATCACCAATGATGGGAGAATTGCAAGGAACAAGGAGTGAGTTAAGTAGCCAAGCTTGTATATAACCATACACGTGGGCCTTGGGGGAACTTGAGGACCTTGGTTTTTCGCTCTTTCAGTGCGCTATTGGGGTATCAGCTCAGTGGAAATGGTAGGACACATTCACCAAATAATCTCTCTTTTTCTCCCTGAGTTATTCTTTACTTCATTTCCATTTTGTAAATAAACCCTTTATTAACTAACCCTTTTGTGTGTGCCTGCACTTGAGTCTCATTATAAGTCCCTTTTAAGTGCATAGGTGAGGACCCACAGTCTGGCCAACACATTTCACATTAACCCTGTAACACTGGGACTGCCCACCTGACTATCAATAATCCAGATATACACTTTAAATTTGACTTGTTCTATTCCTTTGGCTCTATTGACTCAAAGATTCCAGCTATGGTCTTCTGCATACTCTTTGCCACGATATTCCCATTGAGCTATTAAACTCAATGTCTCTCTTTTGGAAAACAAACAAACAAACAAAAAAACCTTTCCCAACTCCTACCCTCTTCTCTTCCTATTAGGTTAATATCAAGTTACATGCTTTCACAATACATATAACACTAAATTGAATTACTTATGATTTGAGTTATGTAACAAACATTGTGATGACACATTTATTATGTCTCCATCTCTTACAATGTATAGGAAGGTCCATAAGGTCAGGGATCATACTTTTCTTGTTCATCTCTCTATTTCTAGTCTTTGGCATTGGGTAATTAATAAATATTTGATGAATGAATGAATCATCATCATGAATAAATGTTATGACTTTCATAAACCTCAATAAAATTCTACACTAGTGGCTTATATCAGATATCAAAGTATACAGGGAGAAATCATGTCCTATTTGGCATTACACATTAAGTTGAAAGTTATTGGCTTTTCGGTTTTTTGTTTTTTGCACATAGATATGCAGTTCTGGTGCCATTTGTTAAAAGCACTTTTCCTTTTCATACTTGTCAAAAGTCAATGGTGTGTATGGTGGTTTGTTTCTGAAATAATATTCTTTTCTACTGATTTACCTATCCTGAAGTCAATGTTATACTATTTTGGTTCCTGATTTTTGGAATTAGGTAATTTAAACTCCAATCTTTATCTTTTTCAAATTAACAAGCTAAAGGAGTATTTAATTCATTAATGAGGAAACTAATAACACATTAGAACCATTTCAAAGGAGATTCTGAATAACCAAAGAGCAGACAGACACTTTTAAACATACAGTTAGAAATGTTGACATGGCAAAAGTATAATGGTTCCTATTACATTGGGCTATAAATATAACATTTGGGGTTATTTCTTCTAGATAATGAAAAAATAATGTTATCGCTACTGGAAAAAAATCCATTTACTTCATTGGCAACATAAAGCATTGCCCTTAACCTGTATTTCAAGACAATAGAACATCAAAGGTGCTTAGCCTTATAGAATCTGATAGTCCCAGACCAGGAAGCACAACATATAGCACTACACTAAAAGACACCTAGTAATCCCTTCTGCCCATTTCCAAGTCTTTGACAGTTTTTCTCAATCCAGATTAATCCCAAAGTTTCAGTGTTATGAAGAATCTTGTAAGAACCAGTCATTTCTGGGGTTTAGTTTAAACACCCATATTCTTTCATTCTAACTCCCAAATACCCATGGAGTTCTGTTTCTAAGAAGTCCTATACAATTAGCTCTGCTGAGCCTATATTTTTTAGACCTCATGTTAGTTAGAAAGGAAAATGTTAATTACTTAATGTAAAAATAAACCAGGAGAACACGTTTTTCTCACTGATTGCCTGACTGTTTTCTGGTACTTACAGCTGAGAGGGAAATTAAATTATCATCACTGATTGGAAGTTCAATGCTTGTTTTTATTTGGGGAGCAATCTGGAAACGGAGCTGCTATTACGTTTAAGGGTAAAATGTGATCTCCATGCTGAGTGCTCTGCTTGCCAACCTGGAAGGATGCAGCAGGATTTCTAGAATCGAAAGTTTTACAGGTAATAAACCACACTGGTCTTTTTACCCATGAAAAAGGAGAGAAGGACCATTTCATGACATTTTGACTCATTAAAAGAAAAATACAGTTGTTGTAGAAAAATGTGTAAAATACAGAAAACCATATGAAGTACATGAAAATATACCAATAATTCTACGCTCCACAGGCAAATATTGTTAGTATTTTAGTATGAATTTCTTCCCTCCCTTTTTTATATGCACATATCTGTTTTAACAAGCTTAATTTCTAATATACATTGTACACATAATTTTTATTAGCTTTCATTTTGGGGAGGTGATATAGTCTTCCCATAGCTGTAATGATTTTTTGTATAGTAAGGAGGTATGTCAAGTTTGTTGTATTATAAGTAGGTTTGTCAATTTTGTTACAAATGAATATGACAAATTTTATTAAATATTTATTATAAAGTATAAAATTATAATTGTTCACTTTTATGTCTAACTGCAATTTATTATATTGTTAATTGGCATACATGGCAATGAAAGAAAAACCATGTACACATTAATCAAATCTCAAAAACTATTTTTAGAACATTTTAAAATAAATCTGACTTTATTGCTGCCTTTATTAAAATTTTAATTGGTGAATCTAATAGAAATGAACTGTAAAAGTCTTAAATTTGTTAGATAATTACAAAAATTGTTACATGAAGATACGCAGGGAAATGTGGGTACTATTTAATTTTCTGAATTCAGATATTATCACATAATAAATTTGTGCCAAATAACTCAAATTCTACTTCTGTGTTCTCCTAATTCAAATTCCATAATCTGGAAGCTTGTTCTATATCAGAGTTTACTAAATAATATATGTCTTTAGAATAAAATATTGGATAATGCTACAAAAAGGTAAAAAACTGTTTAATGTATGACAAGAATAGAGATATAAACTATTTTCAGATTATAAAAGTCAGTGTTTGATGCTGATTTTAACTTTCTGTGAGAGGAAAACCTGAATTTGGAAGGTTAGTAGATGAGATAAATAATAGTTAAAGAACATAATCTTAGAGTGACATATAATACTTTTCTCATTTTCTCATTCCTCTGTCCTTTTCAATGATTTTTTCCCCTCATACACACTTTTTAAAACACAAATCACCTTGTATTTCTTTTAAATTTTTCCCTTGAACATCATACTTCATCTAATGACGTTAGAGTTTTATAATTTTTAGCAAAGTAGATGCAAAGTTCATTTTAAGTAGCTCATGCTTTCTCCTTTATGGTATTGGTATATTGTATTATTTTAATGGACTAGGCAGAAGTCAATTCCATCTACTTTTTAACTGATATAAAATACCAGCATAATTTATTTTAATCAATGTAGCCCTCAGCCATTTCAAATATCTTAAGGGAAAGGAATGGAAATCTCTGGAGAACAAGAAAACTGAAAAGTGTGAATCACCTACATTTCTCATTTACCCATGCTAATTAAGACCAAGCATTTGAAAGTTACCATCTGAAGGAAAATTAAGCCAATTAACCCACTGATGAAGATAATTTTCAATATTCTATCAGGAGGCAAAAATCTTCACCAACCCTTCTTACCACTGTGGAGATAATTTTTATACTGTCTATAAGCCCAAAGAATTTAAGAGTGTCAAACCGGTTCTGTGGGTTCTAATTGCAACTTTTATTAAAATTCTGATTTTCTGCCCCACAGCTCAATTTCTGATTGACTGTACCTGATTGCTTTCTGATCTGATTAGATTTTATTTGTAGTAAGACCGTTGGAAACTTGCATGGATGATCATTCTCTTAGCGAAAAGGGAAATCCTTCTACGATCTGCATACTATATGTCAACTGGAGCCTAACAACCACTAGAGGTTCTTTAATAAAGGATTAATTTGGGAGCATTAATTAACAAATAATTATAGCCTATGCATACTACACATGAAGATGTATTTCCAGATTTAAAGTTGTTTCTCACACCAATAGAGTTCTCCTTAATTTCAGCAGATACAGCATTTCATCTTTTATTTTTGCCATATGCCTAGAACCAGCTAGTATGAATAACAAAAAAATTCAGATTATATTAAAAATGCCTTTCTTAACAACAAACTGAGTACATTAATTTGCCTGTTTCTTTGTATGACTTTTCCTTGCTTTAGTGAGGGGAGATTGGAAGAACTAAGTTGAAAGAATTTTAAATGTACATTGAAAAATTTGAAGCCTTGAGAGTTATTATTTAAACACTTAATATTTCAGACAACAATATATAGGTTGGAACAGAATAAAATACTATTTTTATTATTTCTAATATATACTATTTTTTACAATAAAAATTTATTTTACTTCATTACAATAAAATAAATTTAAAGATAAATATTATCTTACAGTTGCCTATTCATGCTTTCAAGTTACCTGCTAGAGCACTTTAGGATTGTGTGCTTAGGACCCTTGCACTGGGGTCCTCATCACTGCAAACACTTCCACTAAATCACTTCCAGCTTAAATTTGAAAATTCTCAATGAGGAAAATAAACCAACAATCTCTAACTTAAGATCCCACAATCTTGAAGATTTTATTTCTGAACTAGACCTGGCATTTAAATTGACCTAAGTGCAGTCAAGAGCAGATAATAATCTTATGAGTCTTCTTGAACATAAAAGTTGAATGCTTTCTTTTACATAGCAAAATTTGATTTTCAGTTATATACTATTTTTTATAGAAAGATACTAAAAACAAAAAATTAAAGCCCTTTAACTATAATACAGCTATTCTAACAGGGTGGTCCCCAGGGAAAGGGGAGGTTCCAAGTTACCTGCCTCTCCCAAAGAAGGGTAGAGCTGAGCAGGGAGGGAGAAGAGGAGACAGGAGAAGGAAGGAATAAGGCTGGGGAACAAGGAGACCTGGAGAAGGTACATGGAGTGGAGAGAGATGGGAAGAAGCTATGCTTGCTTTTGATCTTGGATGAAACAGATGTGGGTGAAAGACCCGTGGGGAGATTAATAATGGCAGTTTTAGCTTGATTTTTATTTTGCTCTTTTCCTTCCAGACTTGTCTGGCTATTTCTGAATCTTTTATATGGGTCCCCACCAGAATGTGCTTTAGAATTGTGGCAGGTTTTCGGGCTTCAGTGACCATGCTTTGGACCAACTCTGTTTGGCTGGACATTTACCCATGAGAGGACAGATGACTTCAGGTGCTTGATTTAGCAACTTTATCTTACTCTTTTCTAAATAATACCCACATTTACTATATTAAAGTTCCCTTCACAGAAAGGTCTTATGCACTAGAGATGTTTGTCTTAATGTGGTGGATAGAAGAATTTAGTTAGAACAGGCAAGTTTAGGGGTTCTAGGGTGCCCCTCAATCTGCCTTGTAACACTATATAAGAGATGTTCAAATACCCATTAAGAAAAAGGCTTTTATTAATAATCACTATAATAATTTGCAAAGGAGATAACTATTGCATTCAATTTAAGAAATTCATCATACATTGATTCTTGGAAAATACACACTAAGAGACAGTCACTCTTTCAATTTTACTCAGAGCACAATCAACTCCCAATGTACAATCCACAGCACACTTCTGGAAACAAATGACTTGTGGTGAGTTTTGTATATCTACATGCACTTCTTTCCTGATTTGGGTGTATGAGTTCTGTGACAGTGGAAACAACTGTGGAAGGACAAAGAAAGTCACCAAATAGAAAAGAGGACCCATAGAGAAACATATAGGCTAATCTATATCACCCAGGACATGGTGATAAATCCTAAAATCTGGGGTCTTTTACTAGAAGGATTCTGCATACAGTGCATGCAGTTCTTCTGTCTCTCTTATTTCATCATTTTTTAAAAACTGTTAGTCCCTTTCTTCTATGAGAAGTATGACAATAAACCAAGAAAATAGAACAAGCTCTATTTATGTACAACACCATTTTTTTTTTCATGAGAATGTAAATTATGGTTGTTTCTACATGTTTTTTTTTTATTTTATTCTACATGTTTTCTGCTTTTATTTCTGACATAATCTGTGTGCAGGAACTGACGTTCTCAATCCTTCTACCCATCAAATAAGAAAACATACCAACTTGAAGGAATGAAAAAACAGAAAAGGGAACTGTTTATGATGGAGGAAAAGAATAGAAAACTTGAAAAGGAGCCATCACAAGACCAAAACTTGCTCACACAAGAAAGTGAGGGTAGAAGAGATTTGCATAACCATTAACCCGGCTATAAGAACTAAAAGTCCTTAGGAGGCAATGTCTATATTGCAAGGCACAAGAACCAAGCAGGTGTGCAAGTGCAGCAGGGAGTGTCAGGAGCACAGATGAAAGTGAAGATATGGAGATCTGGAGGTCCCCTGTAGAATCGTCAGTTCCTTTCAATTCTACACAATCGCTCAAAATCACAAGAAACACACCACTCCACAGAGATGAGTTCTTCTCGCAAAAGATGATAAAATCCAAGACTGCCGCTCCCACCCCCACAAAAAGGCAGCTCTTTCTGCTTGCTGATGTCTTTGCAAATGTCCTTTATTTTTCTCTCCTTTTTCATAAGAAACCTGCTCTTTTGGATAACCAACGTCTCTTATGGAGAAACTGGTGGAAATTCACCATGTGCCACCAAAGGGAGTTCTGGTGAAATTTTTCCTGGAGTGAATGAACCCAAGGACTCCACTCTCTGAACTCAACAGCTCCAAAACAACTTCATTTGGGAGTAATTAACTATGTAGTAGGATACAATTTTGAGTTCTTAATTAAAACTTTCTATACCTGTGCATTACCTGACTGACTCACTAGAGACATTATCAATAAATAGATCAAAGTTAATAGTCAAACTTTTGGGTTTAGAGGTCCCATTATAATTTTTTTGATATTCAAAAGAGAGAGGATATTTTGACTTATAAGAACTGGGCAATGAGTTAGACCAAAAATGCTTTATATTACAAAACCTTACTGGTTAATAGCAAAAAAAAATTCTGAGAAATGTGAGCAATCTGATATTTGGTTCCCAGGAAACAGACTCAAGTCAGAGTCTGAAAGCTTTCTGCAGTAGCTTCATTAGGGAGCATTCGTGAGACAATACATTCAAAAAGCAGTGAGGGGACAGGATTGGCCTGAGGGAGAAGCTGACCTGCAAGGCCTTTGTGACTATGAGGTTTAACTATGCCCACAGGGAACTGTTGATCTGGGGAGGTCCTTAAGAATGGCCTGGTTTGCAGACGGCTTCACAAATGAATTCTACGAAGCATTCAGAAATGATCTAGTACCTATTTTATATAAACTCTTTCAAAAAATCGAGAAAGAAGGAACAGTCAAATACGTTCTATGAAGACAACATTACACTAATACCAAAACCAAACAAAGATAACACAAAAAAAAGAGACCTAGAGACCAATCTCCCTAATGAACACAGATGTAAAATCCTCAACAAAATTCTTGCCAACAGAATCCAACAATGCATTAAAAGGATAATTCACCACGATCAAATGGGATTTATCCCAGAAGCCCAAGGATGGTTAAATATATGGAAATCAAACAACATAATCCACAATATCAACAAAAAGAAGAACAAAAATCATATGATCATATCAATCGATGCAGAAAAGGCATTTGACAAAGTCCAACACCCATTCATGATGAAGGCTCTCAAAAACCTCAGAATAGAAGGATCATACCTCAACATGGTAAAAGCTATATACGACAAACCCATAGCCAATATCATTCTCAACAGTGAAAAACTGAAAGCATTCCCCTTAATATCAGGAGCAAGGCAAGGATGCCCACTTTCCCCGCTGCTATTCAACATAGTATTGGAAGTCCTAGCCAGAGCAGTGAGACAGGAAAAGGACATACAGGGAATATAAATCGGGAAAGAAGAAGTAAAACTATCATTATTTGCAGATAAAATGATAATATATTTGGAAAACCTTAAAGGTTCTACAGATAAGCTAATTAAAATAATCAACCAGTTTAGTAAAGTAGCAGGATACAAAATCAATGCACAAAAGTAGCCATCCTATACACAAACAACAAATCTGAAGAAGAAGAGATCAAGAAAAATATACTCTTTACAATTGAATCCAGAAAATCAAATACTTGGGGATAAACCTAACAAAAGCAACAAAAGACCTATACAGAGAAAATTATAAAACACTGTTAAAAGAAATAGAAGAGGACACAAAGAAACGGAAAGATACCCCTTGTTCATGGATAGGAAGAATCAACATTATCAAAATGGCCATCCTATCAAAAGCAATTTACACATTCAATGCACTATAAATAAAAATCTCAATGAAATTCTTTAAGGAAATTAGACCGTATATTGATGAAATTCATAAGGAGACACAAAAAACCCTGAATAGCCAAAGCTCTACTTAAAAAAAAAAGGAGAATGGAGGTATCACACTCCCAGACTTCAAACTCTACTACAAAGCAATAGTAATTAAAACAGCATGATACTGGAACAAAGACAGA
>JAGFMF010011868.1:1710443-1765585 GCA_019455555.1 Galemys pyrenaicus | reverse complement strand
GAGGTGATGGTGCACTGGTGAGATGGTGATGGGGAATACATGGGGACTACAATTAATGGCAAGTATATGTAAATTTTAAAATATTTTAATAAAAAAATAGGAAAATAAAAAAAAATAGTCTATTCTACCTTCCCCCTTTAAGTTATATAAATCAATTTCACCTGACTGATGCCTTGGCTATAGGAAATAGGCTAACCAAGTCTAATGATGATCGACAGTGACAAAGGAGTGAAATACTCTAAGGGGTAAGATCTCCCTATTCAGAATGGGATCCAGGGTTTTACTCCTATGCAAAGCTATTTGATGGCTTGAATCCAGATGACTGCCTGGGATAGTATATAATAGAGCACAGGAAAGCATCATAAATCTGGGTCTGGACTTCATAGAATAGTCTCAGTTGATTAGTAATGTTTATCATGGAGTTGGAGGAAGAATGAGCTGGATCCATACCAGGTGTTTTGACTATCCCTACTCTAGTTACAGAATCACTTTCTCAAACAATGACTTTTTCAAAAATGAATTTCCTGGGTCAGTGAGAAAATGCAACAACTTCTGTTAACGTCTACCATGCAAAAAAAAATGTACATGGGCAATAACAACCCAAAACATTTAATCCTTGGCTTGTAACTTCCCATGGGAAATTCTTATGGATTTCACTAAATTGAAAGATGTTCTTTGTGTGTGTGTGTGTCTTTCTTTAAACTATTTTAATGAGGGGTGATGGAAGGGACTACATATCACAGAGATGAATAGTGATTCTGTTTAAAGCAGTCATCAAATTATGTGACTGGCTTTAAAAAATAAAGTGACCAAGATCTGCATAATATATGCAGAAAAATCACTTCATATTGTATTTAGATTGATTTGGATGACAACAGAAGGAGAAATGTAATGTAAAATGCCATAACTTTTACCACCAATCCATGAGTGATACACTAAGATATAGCATATTTACAGTAGATAGGAGTCCAGATTTGTCCCAATTAACCTTGTAACTAGATGTACTCCACGCTTATTAATGACAGTAATGAGATGCAGACAAGACAATGTATTAAACATCATTGGCATATAAATTAAATTCACATACAGTTTAAAAGGAATAGATACCTTTATGTACTGGACACAAAAGGAAATTATTAAGAAGCTATTTCATAAGAAAAAGCTAATTAGAAAGAAAATTCAATACTCTCTCTAGTGCTCATCTCCATCAGTGTTGGAAACAAGTTTGACCACGAACTAAGAAATTGTTCCCATTGAAATTACTGTGCAAGGTATGAAATTAATTTTATGATTGTCCCAATGAAAGCTACAGTAACTACAAATGCTTATATGCACATTATAATTTTCCTCTATATTGTCCTACATTTTAATTTGCTTAGGTTTCTATCTAAAGCTTATGAATAATTTAAAATAGATTTTCTGCTGTTTTACAGCAAAAACAATGACAAATAGAAGAACAAGATAGACATTTTACTATATACAGAATTCAAACTGAAGAGGAAAAAATGTGAAATATATATAGAAATATTGTTTTAAAAGACCATCTGTAAGACAATAGAGTTAAGATTTAGCTCAATGTCTAACATTTAACAATATGACTCTCAGAAATTTGTGCTAGAAGGATTCCAGGCAATTTTGGGGTGCTCTGTGATTACTTTTTATGGGATTGTGTCCCATAACTTAGAAGGAGAATCTAAAAAATTTTCAGGGCTAAAAGTTGAAATCTGATTAGAACATTGACCTCTCCTGACAGTTTTTAGAAAATATTACCAAATTGAAAGGTTGAAAACAAAACTGGGTCTTCCAAATTGTCACAGGCTAACAACTACTGCTTTGTTCCCTGAGATCTAACTAAAAACCAGATCCAATTTTATAACAATAGCAGCAACAAAAAAGGAGGGTGAGCTCCTCCCACTCACCTATGTAATAAACATCAAACAATCAGGTTGGTGCTGACATTAAATACAATAGTGTCAGAGCCACCATCAGAAATCAATCAAAGACATTTTTCTTTTGTGTGTGTGTGGTTTTTTTTTTCTTTTTTTTTTTTAATTCACAGAAACTCAGAGAACCAAAGAGGAAAAGCAAGCTTCTAAACAAAACGAAATTAGTAACAGCAGACCCATTGCCAAGGGCAACATGCATTTGACAGAAGATGCAATGATGACAGATAAGTCCTTATTCCCAGTCTAAATTTTGTCTACAAAATGAATTCATAATATCTTAAATATTATCAACCTCACTTCACTCACCTTTGTTCAGTAGAATGGAAGAGGACTGTGTTGTCTAAGTCAATGGAAGTGTAATTTCCTCCATCCTTCCACCCACACCCCAGACCTTCCATTTCACAGTTCACAGTAATTGTTATAGTTTAACTCCCTCTTTCTCCCCTTCTCACACCTTGTCTCTATATTCAACTATCTTTCCTTTCTCTCCCTCTGCTATGAAGTTGCAGTTGTCATTGGGACCATGAATTTTTAACAAATTTAAAATGCTCTAAACCAAAAGCATGTTTGATTTTAGCTTTTGTTCATTAAAAAATATTTATTTTCATAGAATTCAGTTCAAATAATTTCATTTTTATACCAAAACTTCTTAGGATTCATCAAGTGCAACTTCGTTATAAAAGTAAAAACTGATTCAGAAGGGATATAGAGCTTAACCTGAATTATTAAATGAAGCATTTTTGGTCTCTAATATTAAAAGGTTGTTGTAGTTTTTCCCCATGATAGGAGATGCTGGGTTGTAGTTGTCTCCCTTATTAACAGAAGCATGACCCTCCTGGAAGACACTATTTGCCATCTTGATGATGATGTGAGGTGAAGATTTAAAATAAGTAAACCAGATATTGATTTTTGGATAAAACTTTTAAATACAGAAGACCTTTCTTGAATATTTCATTCAGTGATCTTTGCCTCCTTTACCATTAGTTATATAGGAAATATTCAATGTGTCCATTCACAACAGAATAAATAATATTCTTCATTGTTTATTTCTCGACACTTGAAATTTTTAGTTCTTTTGTTAAGTGGACATGAACGTATACTTATAATGATGATAATTATATGCTTTATAGTGATGGAAAATATACTTATATGTGAAATAAGTAACAAAAAGTGCTTTGGATATTTGAAACCTAATGGACATTTCTTCCTGGTTTTGTATAATTTAATGATCTCACAACCCATTCTATTCACTTTCCCATTCAATTTCCTTTTACATTAATGTGGGCATGCTTTTAATTCAGTGTTGGAGAAATTAAAAGAAAATGTGAAATATCAAGAATAGAATATGCAAAAACATATTAACCATTATGGATTTTTCTTACCAAATTAGACATATATCTTTAAATGTTACGTAATATATGCGTTAAGCCCATACGATAGGTACATCTATCATAGTTTATATAGACTGATGGGCTTCTTTTAATAATATGTTTGACATTTTCTTGACACATGGTACATTTAAAAAAAAACATTTGACATATAAATAGTTCTTTAAAAAATAGAAGAGTGAACTACGTGCAAACAATTTTTCTTTTAAACTTTGGGGAAAGTTTTGCTGTATGCAAAAAACAAAGTGGCAGTATCAAAAGAATGTAAAAAGAATTGTTTTTTAATTTTTTTTTTAAAAATGAATTTAAAATGTAAAAAGTTGTCTTATCTCAGTGTGGGTTTGTTAATAATAAAAAAAGAGTGATGCAGAAATATCTGTTATCAAATATGACACAAAGAGGTATGTCTGCTGGGTTCTGACTAGGACTCAGGCAACACAGATCCACAATACAGTCACCATATTTAGTCCATCTCCTTTTCTGTGTTGGTGGCAGAGTGCTCTATCTGCTATGGCATAGCAGAGATTCAGCAGAACAAGTTTATCATGTTTTAATCTTCTTAGAATCCCAAAAGTCCTCATTTATCCATCTATAATCAAGAAATTGGCCATATCCTGAATGAAGGGACTTAAATTACTATGATGAATTAAGGTACCCCTAACATATTACAAATATTCTTATATCTCATTTCTTCTATACAATATTGTAAAGAAATATTCTTAGCTTATCTAAGCACAGACTAAGGTATCTAAAGTCAAATTTGCATTCTGGAAAACTGACTTTTAGAATTATGGCATCTTCAACTTGACAGATTATTTTTTAAAACAGATTTTGCAATTCTTAAAAATATTTATCTTATTTATATATATTCTACATTATTCTTCATTTTTGTGCAATGTATGCTTTCTCCTCTCAGCTGTAGTCCCTGGAAAATTCCCATTACTAATTCACCCATGCACCATAACCATAGTCCCTTGTGCTTTTCCCTTCTATTTTGATTCCTTTCCCTCCCTCTTCCACAAAGAAAATATCTTTAAGCATATCTTTAAAACTTATTTTCCTAACTTAAGAAAACCTAGGAAGTAAATGATCAAAATATCAAACAAATGGAGATGTCAGAATATTGGTGTGTTCTGAAAGTTTTTCACATTGAAAACACTCTCTACGCATTGTATTTCCAGATAACCACAAATGAATATGAACTCTAGTGTTCAATTTTTCTTCTTTCTTACATCAAATGAAATCTGTATTGCTTCAATGGACATTAAGCATAGACGTCCTTCAGTATGGACAAAAATTTCTGTATCAGTGCTGTATGTAAATAACTTTTGTAAAAACACCCTTTCTGTGTATTATAGCATAATTGGGCTTGCACAAAGTCACCCTGAAAAAGACCAGAAAGTCAAATCAGCACCAAACTGAAGTGCCTTATTTTAATCCTGTTCTATGGAAGCCAAATTAATCGTAGAAAGAGAAAATGTATGCAGAGTAATCAAAATACATCAAACAAATTAAAATTACATAGAAAGAAACTGAAAGCTGGAATATCACCAAGAGGGCACAACTACAAATTTGTCCTCGAGACATTCCTGAGACAAAAGGGACCTAAATACATCTTACAAAACATTTGTGGAGATTATGCTTGCCCTGCATATTCTGTATATTTTCAGAAATTGTGTATATAAATAGCATGTCAAAAGACAGCACTATTTAAGGAAATAATAGGCATTAATTAAAATATGGACAATAGGGTATGAAGGTTCTTCAGTTTCTAAAATTAGAGGAAGATGATTCAATAATAAATAGTTCTGCCATTATTAGTTTTGTGGTCACTGCTGTTAATTGTTCCTTTTGTTACCTTTACAGTCTGTCTAAACATAGTGTGCTTGAAAGCCCAATATTGTTTTCTAGCAATTTCTTTGTAGAAATTGTTCTGCAGCTTATCAAGCAAAGAAAAAGTGGGGAAAAGGAGAATCCAGTCTTTTGTAGGAAAGAGTTTAATAAGTAGAATATGTGAATAATATTTTTAAGTGTCTCTTCTATTTGCCTTAATATAATACTATTCTCTGAAAATCTAAAACTTCTGATCATTGAAGTTTTCTCAAATCTTGTGAAAAGGGCACAATTTGTAGAAGCATAAAACTGATTTATTATGGTCTGTAAAATATAACAACCTATTATGACAATTATTTGAGCTATTTCTATACACACATTTGTGGAATAAACTCTGGTCCACTTACTACTAGACTCGTAGACTGATAAATAAAATGAAGGGGGACATGCATAAGATAGTGATAAAGGTAAGTTCTTGCTTTGCTCCCAAAAGACACAGTTAACAGTTACACAAGGGACACTACACCTAGACCATCTCATATCATGGGGAAAAACTGTAAGACCACTTTACTATCAGAGACAAGCAAATGCTTCATTTAACAACTCATGGAGGGAGCAAACGGGTGGTGAGAAGAAGACCCTTGACCAAGGGAAACACATTTGAAAGAAATGTTGTGCTCCAAAAAGTCTGGCCCCAATCAGAGACTATGCTATGGATAGCACTCCAACTGTTCCACTCCTCATGATAGGTACTGAATTTGAAGTGCACTAACAGCACACAGACTGCAGAGTCTCAAACATGGAACCCCAGAGAAGAGGGATATCACTAGTGCTGCAAAAGCAAGCTGGTCATCCTCCAACTTCAGCACATGTGGCCCAGCAGCAGAACACCTCCATGTCCTGCCCCTACTAACGGAGCAACTATAAAAATGGATCTTAATACTTATGAAGGGCAGCAGAGGTTAATACACTGAACTCAAGTGAAATAAAACCACAGTACTACCTATGGGGAAAGTAAAAATAGTTCAACACTCAAAATTACTGCAATAATATTTTTTAAAATAAAAAATTAAAAGCAGCAAAATGGGAAGATAAAGAACATAACACATAGCACCATGAGACCCTAATGAAAGATAATATCACAAGGGATGAAAACTCTTCAGGGTCCATTGACAAAGATAAAGAAGATTATATCTTTTTAACAGATATAGAGTTTGGAATTGCGTAATACAAAAATCAAAGATATATGTGAGAAAACACAGAAGGGCAAATCAAAGTAATATAAAAGAGCTTGGGAAAGCTAATCATGTAGATAAAGCAAAACACACACACACAAAAAGAAAACATGTGAAATGAATAAACAGTGTAGAAAAGGAAGTACTGGATAAGAAAATAAGAGATCTGGGATATAAAGAGCTCAGTAAATGAGATCACACACTCAAGAGAAAGCTATGGAAGCAGAATAAACCAAACACAGAATCAAACCAATGACCTTGAGATAATAATGCACAAAGGACTCAGGTGGAAGCAGAGACTAAAACACAATGAAAAAAAAATGAAAAAACACTTTGATATGTTTTTACTGCATGACTCCATTAATAAAGGCAACATAATGATAATAAGCATCCCACAAGTGGACGTGGGGTGTCAGGGGGAAACAGAGAGATCATTCAAAGATAACAAGGAAACTTTTGAAACAGCGGAATGCATTAAATATAAAAGTCCATGAAGCTAAAATAGCACCTACTATGTTCTTTTAGGCAATGAGACCCACACAAAGACAAATAGTAGTGAAACAAAGAAATAATATGTAAGGCAGCTAGGGAAAAAGAGCTGATAATGTATAAAGGTATACCCATCTGTCTTTCATTAAACACAGGCAAGAAGACAGGGAATCACTTTTTCAAAATGTTGAAAGATTAAAAACTACCAGTCACAAGTGTATATCCTGCAAGTTGTTTGCTCAGATATGAGGGAGAAATAAATACCTTTTAGGACAAACAGAATCTAAAAGAGTTTGCCAGAACTAGATCTCCCCAAAAGAAATACTGAAAGGATCTCTCTTACCTAAATCAAAAGAAGAGCCCACAAAAAAACTGAACCATGAAACTGAATCAGAAAATGAGACAAAATAGCAGTGGCAAGCCCACTTATATCAACATCACCCTTGATGTAATTTTCTTCACATACTTACCATTTCTGACAAATTTAATTTCTTAAAGTACAAACCTATTGGCAACAAATTAAGATTTCATCTGTCTACAAATTACAGTACTTTTCCTTAAAGAATATCTTCTTTGGACATAAAATTATAGGTTATCCGTGTATTTTTCAATACTTTAACTATGTTGTTCTATTGTCTTCTGATTAAAATTGTTCCTAATGAGAAGTTACTTGTAATAATTAATGTTGCTCCCCTGTATTTTACATGCCATTTACTCTGACTGCTTTTTAAAGATTTTTCTCTTTATCACTGATTTTCTAAAATTTCACTATGATGTGTCTTAATATAATTGTTTTAATCTTGTTCGCAATTCATTGAGTTTCTTGATTGCTATATTACTGGTGAAGTTATGTTATTCTAGTTGGATGGGACTTCCAGACATGTGAGAGCTATGAGAATTATGTAACTCATAGGTACTTAAAAAATATTCCTTTTTTTTTGGCTTGGATTTGTAGGATTCTCACCCAACACATGAATAATTAAGTATCATGTAAAAGATTCAGGCTGACCCTTTACAGATATCTGCGCTCTTTCTCAGAATATTGCCTTTTTATCTCATACTCTGGCCATAAAACTCCAGCTCTTTCATGTTTACCAAACTGTGAACTCTGTCCTCAAGTGGGATAAACTTTAAGGCTTTGTTCAGGTTCTCACCTTATACTGTTATCCAAAAAGTTATTCAACAGAAGTTCTGGGTGATCACTGCCTTTGTTTTTTTTATTTTCCACCAACTAGGGATCACGGTTTTGCATTGTATTTATCTGCTGTCATTTCTTAAGTTTTGTTCAGATTTTGGTTGTATATGACAGAAGTAAAAATTTGGTACCATCTATCCATCATACTCAGAAACAGATGAAAATCATATTTATTACTATAGAATGTCTGAAATTATTCAAGCTCTATATGATCTTTACTATGCTGTTCATTCTCATAACTGAATCCCAAGAAGATTAATTATATCTAGTCAGCATAGCTCCTTCCCATCTGGTCTTTTGTGTCTACCGGGTATCTCTGAATCTTGACAACATCAAAATTGCCATATGGAAGGATATCTACATGGGTTCAGGTCAATATAAGGTTCATTAATGTCTTACATGGGTTAAACTTGATGCACAACATTCCTCAGTTTCAAAGTCATAGATAATGATTTATTCCTCAATTGAAATACTTTAAATATCAACTCATATCCCCAAAGTAATATAAGCAAACATTGTGATAACAGTGATAGTGATATTGTGAAAATAAGAAACTATAAAAAACTATAATATTGGCATGCTATATTAACTTAGATATAATAGCAGTAAAAAGCTTTAATCACTCAAATTATTTAAGAGAAACCAAAAATCCATCCACAACTCATTTAAATAGTTCAATGTAATCAATATTGTTACCATTTTGAAAACTGACTGAAAAAGCATTATATCTGCTTCCAAACATGGATATTATATTTTGAAAACAATATTTGTAAAATTTGGATATTTTACACAGTCTCATATAAAAGTGAAATGTGAAGGAAAGCATATCTGCCATGTGTCAAGAAGGATATTTTAGCAAATATAAGTAAATTTCTACTAAAATATACAACATATACACATGCATTGTATATGAATACACAACTATATATGTCTGTCTACATACATATATAGATGGCCAAATGACCATTTGGTATGCTATTACAGGAATCAGCATATATTTTATGTAAAGAATTTTTTGTATTTCACATGTGGGTAAGAGAATCTGTTACTTGTTTTCATCTCTGTCATTGTAGTCTAAAAACTTTTGTTACACAAATGATGGTAAGCCAGATTTGGCCTGTGAGTCACAGTTTTCCAACCCTTGATATACAGGAAAAAATAACCAAAAGTGCCACCTGAAGTTAGATTCATTATTGAGAGTCATTTTTGAACCATTAGGAGAGTCAAAGTTGGGAGCCCACCTCCTGTGCACAAAGAAACAATAGTGTGTCTGCATTACTCAAGGATTGAAAATCAACCTAGATGCTCTGCTTCTTTTCCCATTCCAATCCATTTTTGTGCTTATTTCCATTTTCACTATTGACTACCATTTCTGGTTTTGAATATTTATTTGGTCTCTCCAGCAATTCAATTAAAAAAATTGAGTCTCTTGTATCTGCCTTTGCTTAGGACTGCTTGAGGAAGATATCAAATATGACTTTGTCTGTATGTCCCAAACCCTGGGTGGATTGACCCAGAGCAAGATGGGGGTGGGCAATTTTATTAGAATTTATATTACTTATATTATTGTAATTTCAGAACTTTTTTTGCAAAATAACATTATCCACACCATTAATTTTTTTGCACTTCCCTAAGCTAACTTTAGTAGAAAAACTAAAATGGAAATCTGTCTATAAATTAGTGTTGGTTAATACCAGGCTGATTAAGGTAAAATGTAAATCATTCAAAGAGTTAATAATTTTGAAATCAGTTCTAAGAGATTATAGCCTATAATCTATGTCTTGTTTAAATATTTTTTAAAGCTTTCAGAAAAATATGCCAACTTAATCCAAATATGCTGAACTTCATAAAATAATATTGAGTTGTTGTGAGATTTTAATGAAAAGAACATATATAAAGTTCCCATACAGTGCATGGCATATGGTAGGCATTCAGACATTAATTCCTGTACTCTCACATACCAAACACAGGAAAAAATACCAAGTGAACCAATTCAACTTACTAAAGGACATATTATCTTTTCAGACAGTGTTTCAGTATGAAATATATTTTGTTATCCCTCAAATCCAGTTCTGTTACTCCAGGTTGAATAGCAACTAAAATTTAAAAGAACCAAGAATATGCCAATAGATATATATTTCCTTAAAAGGCATTCTATGTAAATGTACATACTACTTCTGCAGAGCAGTTTTGAGATGATGGATAATATCGAAAGACAAGAACATAATAGAACAGGATTTTAGCACATGTTCAGGGTCACACCTTTATATAACCTGGAAAAATGGGGTTGGCTAATTATCTGTTGAATTTTAGTAAGCATTAAAGACATACTAAAGAAATATAATTAGGCAGAGGAGAACAAGAAGTGCTTTAGCAAAGGTTTATAAAAATAAACCAGTATAAAGAAGAACCTTGTAAATGTTTGCTCATGACTTTTTTCAAAAGAGCAAAATAAAATATTTAATAATCTCTTTCATATGGCGAAATTTCACTAGTTTTTGCCTTAGGCAAAAGGGAGATTTTTTTTTTCCAATAAACTTGTTTTGAACTTTTTCAAAAAGGAAAGCTAAGCTAAAAAGGTATATTTCTTTTAGCAAGAAATAGATCCTCAGACTAAAATTTAATCACATTTTAAATAAAGTTTTGAATTGCAAAATGTGAAAATAGAGGAAAAAAATCCAGAAAATAATTTAAACAAAACCATGAAGAAATTAGAGTGGGAATTAGTAAAACTTTCTTTCCTTGAAAAATACACTGATTTTTGCATATATTTCATTTGTATATAATTTTTAATTTTTAAAAAATAAGATTTACTTATTTATGCATGTAAGAACTGGGGTACAGGACAGAGGTATGAGGGGGAGAGGATTCATTAGAGACAAAGTGGGGAGCAGACCAGGCAGATCTACTGAAATACACTGCTGAGGGGAGCAGTGAGTGAGATAGGACAGGTATGCTGTGCCATGTGGGTCATCTCCCTGGTCGGGTTGAGCTCATGCTGCAGTGGTTGTGGACAGCTTCATACCACTGCAACTTAACCTTTTGTGCCACCAGGAAGGCCCCTCATTTGTATATAATTTTTAGAAAACAATAAGCTGATAAATAACTGAATTATTTTGGCCAACGATAGGAATTTATCCAAAAAATACTAATGAGACTTTTCTTTTTTAATCTAAAGTACAAAAGATTGCTGTATGCAAGGGAAAGACAAGGTCCTAAATTGATACTTGCATTTTGGTATTGTCTAGAATTTCTTCAACATTGCAGAGGGCAGTGGTAACTAAAGATATTTGCTCAAGTATTCACTCAAAGTGAATCTAGAAAAACAGTCATCTAGAAAATGAAGGGAAATTCTTCATTTTACTTTCCCTATCTTGAATTATACACTATATATTCTGGATTTTCAGGATTAAGACTATCCATAAACACCTTAGTTAATTCGATCTCTAGTAATTTGCAGTAGAAAATTCTCTATGGGCAAAAGATTTACATAGATGTATTGAGATATGCTCATATCATCAAGCCAATCTTTTCTAGTAATTTGTGTATATGGATACCTTATAGTTTTGTAAAGCCATATAAATCAGATTTTGTCACATGCTCATAATTTTGGAATTAGGGAATTTTGGCTCCAAAAGTCATGAGGCTGACAGATAGCTGCAGTAATTCCAAATCTATATTTGTGTGCGCCTCAGCTGAGCATTGAGCATTTACATTTTCTACCACACAGTCCCTATGTTGAGGAAGTGAAAAGTCAAATTTGAAGGGAAGAGTATAAAATTTACAGGACAATTTTAGGATTCCAAAAATTTTGAAGAGTGGCTTCCAGTTATATAAGAGCTATTTTATAATGTATTTTTCTAACATGAAAAAATGTTCAGAAACAGCTTTTATCTACTTAATCTGGCCAAATAGTTTAGATCACAAATATGTGTGCAGTTAAAGAGAAAATTGGTAATAAGAATGTGCTATCCTTATTTGAATTAAAAATGCATTGCTTTAGAAATCTACCTATTAATGCTAATTTGTTAAAGAAGCCATGTTTTATAAATTATGGAATCATCTAGAAACACATGTTGTTCAAATATGATTGACAAAAATATTTTAAGACCACTTTGGATGAAAAATCTTTACTTTGATTTAGCCTAAAATATACAGGAAATCTTATTCATCCTCTAGCGACATCAGGAAAAATGATTCTAATACTAAATCAGTATGAGTAAATACCTTGCTTTTCAATTGACAAAAAATATTAAAACCACCCATAGACACATTTTCTTTTAATATCTACTCTATTATACATAAAAATATAATTTTTACGCAACTTGCTCTGATATCTCTGATATAATTGTGTGCACCTCAGGTTTGTTTCTAGATGTTTTAGAGAGACTGACCACTGTGAATGTTGCTGCGTAACAATATTTTAGTGAGTCTAGAAAATTAATAAGGAAAAATACATATCTACAAAAATGAGGAGATACAATATTTTCCAAAATGTTAGAGAAGCTAAGGCAGTCTGAATCAACAGGCACATTCAACATTACTCATAATAAAAAGAACAAAGAAAGGTTGTGATATTATACATTATCTACTACATTACAAGAAATAAAAAAATATGTTTTGGTATATTAATGTGTGAATAGTTCTCTTTTCTCTAAAGTTGAAAATGTAAATGGTATCATCTTTCTCAAAGGTAGATTATACATATTAAAATGTTTATGCACATTGATCAAGTAACTTCATTTTCAGGATTTTTTTCTAAGAAAATTATGTAATACACACACAGACAAAAGCAGAGAGAGCATCAGTTTTTAACAACAGAGGAATGGTTAATAGATATCACATATCTCCTCTGCCAAATATTTTCTAAGCATTAAACATAATTTCTAAAGAGTATTAAAGACAAAATGAAGGCTCTTTTGATATAAAAGTAAACAAAAAATGGAATACTGAATATATAAACAATACTCAAATCTTGTTTAAAAATTATAGCTATTGCTTCTGAAAAAAAAAAAAGATGTGAGAAAAAGTATCTACATTGTAATAGTCTTTTAATGTTGGGATTTGGAGCAATTGCTATTTCCTTTCTCACATTATCTATCAAAATACGTGTAACAACAATCTGCAATACCTTTCAATTGTTTTAGGGTTTTATGCAACGTTAGCTCAAATAGAGAACTCATTAAGCATTTGCTTAAATTTATGAAATTTAGTTTTCTACTCAAAACCAAATGAAAATTTAGAAAGCTAAATAAAATGTACCATTTTTCCTTCATAAAATTATCTTCTTTTCTTCCTTTTCTAAAGTGTCTTCCATACAAACTTTAAGGATAAGAATAGGAAATGAAATGTTACCTTTGTTTTCATATCCCTAATAAGGAAAATAAAAGCTAATTTTTTCCTTTGACCAGGAGGAAAGATAAATTTAAAAATAATTCCAATTTAACTTTGCATAATATACAGATACTCTGATAATTTTTGATTTTATATTTCTAAGGCAGACTTCCCTCTTTTTAAGCCTTTAGAAACACATATCCAGCTGTCCATTTGAAAGCTTAATTTGGACAGCTACAGGTTTTGCACAGTTGATATACACAAAGAATGAAATCTTCCAGTTTTAGATCCCTACTTACATCTCCAGAAGAAGGCCAGAACCCAGTATGAGGACATAATAAATGCTCATTAAATATTGGCTGAATGGATAAATACAGAAATTATTACCCAATGGGCCAGCAGGCTCCTGCAATAGTCACAATACAACTCAACATGACTGAAGATTATTAAAGGGTTTGGTTTCCTGAATGTTCTATAATTATGGTTATTAGTCACTAAATGAGATAGAGATCATTGCACAAGAATCTTTTTTATTGACCTAACTCTTCATAATATTGAATACATAACCCATTTTATATTAATGACATCACTTCAGTCTTTCAACAGACAATGAATCAACTATGGGAGATTTTTTTTTCTCGTAAATGAAGATAAGAATAGCCATCATTTATTGGACACCAACTCCATGTCCAGCATTGTGTCCAATGTTTTACAGGCATGTATGTGTAAACTCAGTGATAAATATCACGTTTTATAGGTGAAGAAATATATTTGGATGAGCTAAATGTCCTATAAGCTGGGAGTTATAATTATTAGGAAATTTAAGAGAAAACAGACTTAGTGAGATTAAGTAACATCCCAGTGTCTCATAGTAGGGGTTGGATGAGGTGAGATTGGATCCCTGTCATCTGATTTTGAAGATTTTACCTCTAAACATCATGCAGTGAAGAATGTGACTCTCCCTGGAAAGGTCCCGACAGACTCCTTGCCCAGGAGAAATTTAGACATTACCATAAATTTATTTAATCTTACTTAGTGGAATGGCAATCTCTGAGATAGTAAATGGCTGTCTCTGCCACATCCTAACCAGTCAGCTGATTCAAGGGAGGTGACAACTATAGAGGGAATAACTTGAAAGTAAAAGTGCCCGAATTATGCAAAAACTGGTCACTTTAGGGAGTAGTTTTGCTAACACACCTGCATTTGATTTCAAATATTATTTTCACAACTTTAGAGGGAGGTCTAAGAGCAGAGATTCCAAACCATTGACTGGGTCAATGGCATAACAGCATTATCTCACCAAAAAGAGATACAAGACTTTTATGGGCAGATTATATGTACAGGAGTGGTCAACAAGAGAAAAAAGAAGAGAGGGTGGGCAAAGGAGAACTTTGAGGCAGGCAATGGGGTGCTATCCCTCTCCCACTTGGCTGTGTCCTGAAAGAGAACAGTAGAGTGGGTTGGGCAATGATAGACAGTCTGGACATGAGTAAGAAAATTTAAAAGCAACAACATGCCTTGTTCTCCAGGAAGGGACTGGGAAAAGTGTTTCTGAAAGTTTCATGGTCCACAGCAAGACTACTGAGCAGTTGGGGAATGGTTCTCAAACCATGAACAGGTTATACAGGTCCTGGCTTTGGCACTATAATTAAGGGAGCATCAAGGGAAAAAAACCAAAACAATATTTTAACGAATGATTTCAAAATAAAGTCAAAGGGCAAAAAAAAATGGTGGACAAAATATTAAACTATTAAGTAAACTCTAATTGCATAATTCTCTTTCATCATGTGATTAGAAATATCATTTCCAATAAGCTCTGACTTCTGGGCCCCAGCAGCCTCTACAAACTCTGTTGGTGGTTTATAAGGCTTTGCCTTGGAATTTGATAAGATTGGGTAATAGAAGTCCTTATATATTGAGATTTTTTTTTTTTGCAAATTTAGAAACATGGCAATATATATATAAAATTTACTATTTTAATCATTTTGAGAGCACAGTTTACTGGCATTGAGTACATTCACATTAGGTAACCATCACCACCATTATCCATCTCTAGAACTATTCCATCATCTGTAACTGAAATTCTACACCTGTTAATAATGCCACATTCTCCCAGGACCCAACCCCAGACAGTCACATTGTGGGATTTTTTTTTTTACTTTAGAGCTTTTATTAAATTTGTCCACACAGTTCAAAAATATGTGATGATATTTTGATAAATCTTCATAGGATCAAGCATTTTTCTTTTTAGCTCAAACATGGCTTGACCAAGTACTATAAAAGGAAGTTACTTATCTGCTTTTTTTGTGTGTCCCTTATTTCCAGTGAATACTCATTTGGAATAGTACAGAATATAGAAAAATGTCAGGATTTATCTACAAGAAATAACAAAATTTCTACCTTGCACACATCCAAACTAACCCTTTATCAGACCTTTCTAATGAATACTAATATGTAGCCATCTCCATTAGGCAGCAAAACCTATAATCAGGAAGGAGTCTTTTTGTATATTAATTCAATGTTTGCTGCTTTTACACACCCACATGTGGGATCCTGTTGATTCAACTTCCAAAGACTCCCAGAGCTTTCTATCCACTGCCATTACTACTGCCTGAACCCACACGATAACCATTCTAATCTGGACTCAACACAAAAAGGCCTCCTGTCTCAGCACTTGTGAACACAGCACCTTTAATTAATTATCCACAGAGCTACCAGTCCCTACACTGTCAGCCACGTTTAACAGGATTTGGTGACCTAGGGGTTGGGTTTCAGCACTATCATGCTATCACCACCGTGGCCTGAGTTCGATCCCTAGCAAGGAAGGTGACACACATGGCACAGCAGAACTCCCCAGTCTGTCCTTCTGTTCCCCTCAGCAGTGTATTTCAGTCAATATGCCTATTCTTTTATATATTTTTAAATTTTTTTTTTTATTTATACAAGAACCAGGGTGTAGGCCAGAGGTGCAGGGGGTGGTGTTGGTGAGAGGATTCACCAGAGACAGAGTGGGGAGCAGAACAGGTGGACAGAGTGAAGCACACTGCTGAGGGGAGCAGTGGGAGAGACAGCAGAGGTCTGCTGTACCATGTGGGTCCCCTCCCTGCCCGGGTATCGAACTCGTGCTGCAGTGGCTGTGGTGTGCTTCATAGTGCTGAGCCTTGACCCCATGCACCACCAGGGAGGCACCACAATCCACTTGTTATGCTTCCCACTCTGTCTGGTGAATCCTCTCACCCCCCCCCCCCAATACCCCTGCCCTATACCCTAGTTCTTCNGAATCCTCTCCCCCCCCCCCCCCAATACCCCTGCCCTATACCCTAGTTCTTCTATACTTAAATAACAAATCTTTTTTAAAAATTTTAAAAAAAGAGATTGTATTTTGCAGCTTCCTAGTCAGAACTCATGAGTGACTATTCCATCTGACAGAATAAACCAGCTCCTCAGGGCGGCCTGCACTGCCCCAGCTCACTTCCCTGAGTCCCACTGCTCCCTCTGTCATATATTTTTACTCTCCTCTGTGACAGAACAGGGAAGTTCATTCCCACCTGGTATTCTTTTAGCTCTTTTCCTGGATGGCTCACTCCTTCCCACCTTTCACACTTCAGTCTAAGTCTCATTTCTTTTGAGAAGGGCACCAAATTTTATTCTCACAACTTATTATTTTTTTTTTTAGAAAATCTTATCACAAGCCTCCTTTAAATATTTGATTCTTCTTATTGGCATGTACTTATTTTTTCCTGCCTCTAGACAGCATGTGCTACTACTTCAGGGACCATTGTTCTGTCTCCCCAACCTTTAGCACTGGTACTGGCATATAGTAAGTATTTAAACAACTTGTTGAATAAGTGAATAAATAAGTGATGAAGCTTTATGAAAAGTGGTAACAGGCACAATTTGTTTGCCATTAACTGAGTGCTAAGCATTGAACAAAGCATTTTACATATAACATCTCATATTAATGTCCTGATTAATGTGAGAAAACGGAAGCTCTTAGAGTTTTATGAATTTTCCCAAAGCCAAAAGCATTGCAAGTTGAGCTTTGTGATGTGAATTAAAAACTGTTGCACCAGATTTTGGGAACCCAGAAAACATGTGGCAGTATGTAGTGCACATAAAAACTTACCACAAATATTCACAGTGCAGGCCATAAAACAGCATACTTCTGAAGGATGTATCAAAATACTATTCAGATATTCAAGCTTTTTATCAAAAGTTACTAATCTGGAAATTACTGCTTCCATCACATTATTCAGAAAGAGATGGGAAATACCTTTTCAAACAAAAGCTTCAGTGGCAATCCCTCGACATGCAAAACTAGCTTTATAAGATCAAATGAAAGTTGTCTACTTCTATGTCTATGTTTTCCTACTATCCCATACTCCCCAGCGCTTCTGCTATTTAAATCATCAATTTGTTCATTGTCACCAAGTATGGCCATATTTTCACCTGGCCCATCGCAAAATTACAAGCAATTTTATCTCATTTCATCACTGAAAAGCCCTTATGAGATAAACATTGTCATTGTTTCCATTTTACAGATGGAAATAATAGAAATTAAATCTTTTAGTCAGGGTTATAAAGCTGGTAAAGACTGAATTCACACTCAGGTGCAAATCTGTCAAAACCTTCACTTTTAACTCCATAGGTCTCTGTCAAATTTTATTAGGAGCAGCTCTGTGGGACTGCCATGGCACCGAACCATGATTTTTGATTTTTTATTTATTTTACATAGAACTGGGATGTAGGTCAGAGACCAGAGGTGGGGGTGTAAAAGGATTCACCAGACAGTGAGGGGAGCAGAACAGGTGGATTTACTAAAATATTCTGCTAAGGGTGGGGGCAGTGGGTGAGACAGGAGACATCTGCTGAACCATATATGAGTTAGCTCCCTAGAAGGGATCAAACTCAGTCTATAGCAGTGATCACACTGAGACTTAGCCTGTAGACCATCAAAGAGGCCCAAAACCATGGTCTTTTAAAACAAGCCTGGGGGCCTCCCTGGTGGCGCAGTGGGTGGAGCACAGCACTGTGAAGCATTCACCGCACAGCGGTGCATGAGTTGAATCCACGGCCAGGGAGGGGTCCTGCAGCAGACCTCTCCTGCCTTGCCCGCGGCTCCCCTCAGCAGTGTATTTCAGTCAATCTGTTCTGCTCCCTACTCTGTCTCTGGTGAATCCTCTCACCTCCTGTGCTTCTGGCCTGTACCCCAGCTCTTGTATGCATAAATAAATAAATAAATCTTTAAAACAAACCTGGCCTAGGGCTGGTCTTTGAAGGTCAAAAAGCCCCAGGTATCTGCCCTTAGTGAACGGTTCCTCAAGGGAGGCCATGAACTCATCATTTACTTGCAAGGGCTTTGAAACCTAGACTTGTACAGCTTCCAATCTCCTATCTATGTGACCCTGACCAAATTAAAGAATCTATTCTGAACCTCAAAGTCATGGGAATAAAGCAGTATCTGCACCAACTGGGGGGATGGTAAGACATTGAAAGAGATAAAGAAGGAAAATACTTTGTATGATATTTGTCACCAAGTAACTTTGCAAGAATCAGAGCCATTATTATGTTTCATTGTCAATATTTTTGTCTTGTACTTAAATTTTTAGTAAGAGGAAAGATGCTTCCAAAGAAAAACTCTTGAAAATAGTGAAACTCTTCCAGCAACCCCAAAGGGAAATGGGATGGCCTGGAATCCACAACTTGGAATAAGACCAATGGTCAGGCTTATTAACATAGAAAGGTTAATAAAAGGTTTATTCAGAAGGGAAGTGAAAAGGGGGGGTGGAGAGAGAGAGAGAGAGAGAATTATTTGGTCAATATATCCTCCCAGTAATGATGTCTGTCTGAGCTGGGACCCAGGTGCACTCTGAAGGCAAGCAATAACCATGCCCCCTCCAGCTCACATGGCTGTTTAACTCCCGCTTTGTTCCCAGCAATCCCTGTCAAGATCTTAGTCAAGGGTTGTGTCAAATCCATAGCATGATGGGAGTTGTGATCCTTGGCACGTGGGCTCTCTTTCGCATGAAGGTGGGTGGAGCTCTCTCAAGGCATACTGTCACACCAACAATATCAACTTCAGATTGGTCTAGAATTAGCCTAGGTACTGATGTCCCTTAACAGGGGGAGCTTAGCACTTGTAAGCAGATGGAGATAGAAGGTTCTCCTGAAGCAAAAGGAGAAATAAAAACTAACCAATAAATGTTATAAATGTTGTTGAATGGATCTATTTAAAGATGAAAAGGCATTATGTCACACACATTTAATCAATTTTTCTAGAGATATTTGCCACAATAGGTCAGTAAGATTGCTTTTGTATAACAAAACTAAAGAGCAAATTAAATTGATATAACCAAAAGTCCTATTCTCTTTAATAGGATATAGTTTAGTTTAACACCAGGAAATTGAAACAATTGAGCTAGAAAATAATGAAATTCCTTCCAAATCCCTTCTCTTAGAAGGAAATGTAATTAATTATTAAAATATAAAGGAACCAAAACATAACCCTTAACACTGCGGACAATCAAATTTTGGCTATAATGAACACAGACAATTATGCACATATCATTGGATTACAGACAACTTCAGCCTTGCAATTACAAGAAGAATTCCCTACAAATACCACAAAAGATATCATATAAAAATATTACTGGCACTAGCCTAAAACACATGTTGTGCCATTGAGAACTCAGAAAACAGGTGCCAATATGAAACGAACCTGAAGTCATACACAAAATATTACAAAATATTATGCCCAAACATCATAATTCTAAAGAATGCACCAAAATGGTTGTAAATATTTATTTAGTTAATTTGAATCTTTTAAATCTGAAATATTGTACTCATGTATCCATTTCTGCTTTAATTACATTTTTGTCAAAAGGAAAAATCATTTACTGTTCTAAACTACTGTTTTCATTGGTGATTGCAAACAAAATAGAAACAACACACATGCATATAATTCCTAAAATATATAGCCTCAGCAGTAGAGGTCAGGAGATTCTTTTTTATAATAGCTGTTAGTTTACTAGTCTACTCTAGGTTACCAACAGTCACTCTAATCCAAGATATGGTCTGATGATAAAATATGGCACCATATTTTTGAGCTTACATGATACAATAGATTAACTGAATACTAATTTGTTAACAGAATATCTTACTGGAATACAATATTTTTATAGTTTTGCTTCTAATATTTCCATCTCCCACTTCATTCCCTTTTTACACTTACATGTGCTTCTAAAGAGTTGGGAAAGTAAGAATGAAGAATTATTTTTCATTTGACTCATGTCTTTATACAGAGAACAGTCTTATTTATTAAGATAATAACACCTGACATCAATTTCTATATTTTCTACCAAATTAAAATAGAACAATCTGGAACAATAAGAACTATCAAACTTAAATCCACAGATGAAGGCATGTGATAAGAAGAATTCCTGTATTAAAATGATTATTTTTAAATCATGTTACAAATAAAGAAATGGAAATACAGGAAATTAACATGCCAAGCTTGAACCTTGCTTTAGAAAACTTGTTTTCACAACAAGTCCCTAATATCTTTAAATTGTAGGTTTAATTTAAGAATTATATTATAGGACTAAGATAACACTATTTCTGCTCTTTTAAAAACTTTTTAAACCTTCTATCACCATCTTCCTTCAGTAACTCTTTGATGAACAGCAACAGATGGAAGAGTTGTATTCATTGTCTCCAGTTTCTTTTTTCCCAATTTTTTATTGAATACAATGAATTAGGATCTTACTCCAAATACTGCACAGTGATTGCAACAGTCTAGGTAATGAATGACATCCCTTACTACATCCAAGCAGCTCCTGGTCCTCCTCCTAATTGAACTGTCAGTAGCATTGGACATAGTGGGTTATTCCTTTCTCCTTGACTCACTTACTTGGCTTAAAGAAAAATCTGTTGGTCCATGAAGGTCTAGGACTCATGTGTCCCAGAAAATAACTTCTGCTACACTTACCTAGTCAAAGCAAGTACAAAAACCAGTTTATACTCAAGGGAGGGAGCATAGTCTCCACTATATGAGTGCAAAAGAAGGGAAGGAATAGTTTGTTAGTAGATCGCCATCTTTGGAGATAAGAAGAATTAAAGAAAATTTTGAGTAATCATAATTAGCACAATATGTTCATAATTCAGACCACCTATTTCTATTTTAGATTGAAGTGGAGGCAACTCTCTGTCCTCTTATTTCCTGTCAATTTTTTTTAAGATTTGCACATGTTCGAGTTGCCATTTTATGTTACATAGGCTTACTTATCAAAGTGATTAGAAAATTACATAACACTTAGGTTTTTCCACAGGGATCAATAAAGATGCTCCAACTCAAGGTTCATATGCAAGAAAAGACAATGAGCATGGAAAGTAGGATGCTACACATAGTTGCTCGTCAGAACCTTATAATCTCCTTTCATCCAAACATCTAGGACTGGGACTTAGTCATGTGACTGCCCTTCACAAAGGGAAAAGGAATTTGGAAAGGGATATGATTTTTTTTCCTGTAATACAGTTTAGCAATAACAGTGGAGAAGAGCATTGGGTTATCTTTTGGATCTGTGAATGCAATAGAAAAAGTCCAAAAATTAAATAAAAAGAAAAATGTAAAAAAAAGAGCCCTATCTTTTATAGTATGAGTTGGAAACCTTTTTCTATAAAAAAACAGTGAGGAAATATTTTAGGTTTTGAAAGCCAGATGTTCCCTGAAATTACTCAACTCTGCCATTGTAGTGTATAAACAGGTATAGACAATACATAAACAAGTGAGCCTATCTTCCATTAAACTTTATTTACAGCAACAAATAGTGGGTGGGATTTGGCCTGCAGAACCCAGTTTGCTCACTATTGCTTTATAATGATAATTTGAGCAAACATGTGTATCTCTTCAGTCTTATGCCTGTACTCACATAGTTTACACAGTCACTGAGAACCATAGTTTGAATTTTTGACCAATGTGCCAAAAGATTGTTCTTGATTTTATAGTTTTGGGGAATGGGGAATTAACAAAAAAGCAAAATAAAATAAATGAATATTAGACAAATGTTAAGTCAGAATCTCATTATAGAAATATCTTTTTATAATACTGATATATTTCATACATGTTATATAATGAAATATAGGTTATAACCTATAGATTGCATAACCTATAGATTGATACTAAGTCACTTGGGATGTAGAGAGAAGCATTTAGTTCAGCTGCCATAGGGCTGCTATGATGGAACTTATAGGAACACAGTCACAACACAAGCAGGAGTGTATCCATAAGAACCGTATACTCAAAAGCTTTATCCTTGATAAAACAATTTCAATTGCTATTTTGAAGTTCTTCTTGTGACCGGGTTGTTACATTTTGCCCTTAGGTATTCATAATATCTTAAACTCAACAGCATTTTTCCCAAGTATGGTATGATCATAATAGCTGAAAATGAAATGATTCCAAAAATAACTTCAAGTTAATTGTGCAGGTGAGAAAATATATCCACCCACACATCAACCAGAGCCAAATTGTCTGAGTAAAAAATAAAAATCTGGAAAGAGAGCAACTAAACCCAAATTAGAAAATATGCCACAATATCTGCAGAGCACTACTACTATTATAAACACCATCATTTCAAACATTCTATAGGACAGAGTCGCCTTCACAAATTTATTTTAGAAACGTTCTTTTTTTATAAAGTATACAAAGAACAAAATGATCTGTGTACACTCTTCTAGCTCATAGGTTATTTCCAGGGGTTTCCATGTATGGCATATGGCATTCATGCTTCTACTTTGCCTTATATCCACCTCTATACTGTGACAATAACTGTTTAAATCATTTTTCAAAAGAATTTAATTCTTATGCTAAAAAGAGCTCTTTTGATGGTCTCATGAGACCAACTTCTGGCCAAGAGTTAGATACACTCTACTATTTCCTCTCCTTGCCATGTCCCCCTACTTGTTTCCAGAAAATCTATAATATGTAATGATTTAGAATTAATACCCCAATTCCCTAGATCTTTTAATGAATTCACTTACACTTGGGGATCTGACCAAGGCATCTGTTCATGAATAGTGGAATTATTACCAAGTCCTGATGGGAAAGGCACGATGCCATCTTTTCCTGAAATACATCCCAACTGAGAAATCAACTGCCTCATGCCTGGATTTTTTTGTGCGTCAATTTTTTTTAATTAAATATAAAACTCTTTTGGATATTTCCTTCCAAGTCACCTCCTTTACTCTGCTATATCTGTCACAAGGTAGAGAAAAATATCTAATAGGTAATCTTTCCCTAATGCACCTACACCAGGACTTCATATGAGAGTTTAGTATCCTACTCAATTAATAGCCATCATTGCTGTAAATTTCAGAAATCATCTTTAAATTGCATCGGGCTTAACTGACACCTCTAAGTCTTCCATCTGCCAAAAACTTAACATGAGATGAATCATAGTCTGATTACTGCAGTATCTCTACTTAGAGTACTTGATATCAGAGGGCAACATACCCCCATTAATATATTGGTTTGATCCTGACTTACCAATTATCCTATATATTAAAGTTTGAGGAAATTTGGCCTTTTAATTTTACATATTTAAAAACTAAGTTAAATCCTTTCATTAACGGGACATAATCTTTGCAGCACACGTTGTCTATCTCCAGTTGCTTCAAGTAACCTGCCTGGGGAGTAATAGTGGTTGCTAATCCAACACCCCTCTTGAAATCAGTGAGCCCAGGCAGAGTTGTTGACTTTGAGATGGCAGATGAGAGTGTGCCAGGGACCTTGACAATCAGTGCAGCTTCTGTCACTGTATGGCTGGCATGAATTTAAATTGTTGACCCGAGAGCATCATGCTGAAATGTGCACACACATTATCCAGGCTGCCTCAAAACTCTCTTGCCGATTGTACTGTGTGGCCCTTCTCCCTACACACAGAATCAAGCAGCTAGTGTGATTTCCCAAAGCGAATAATTTCCCCAACTCTTGCAGATTTGTGACCCTGAGTTTAGATATTTGTTTAAAAGCTTACCTTATTTATCCTGGGAATTATACTGTTAGTTCAAAATTCAAGATGAAAAAATACTTATGAAATGACACAATTAATAGTGTTATTTGACACTTGTTAATCTTTAATAATTATCCATTGGAATTTTTTGAAAAACAGAATATTAATTCTGCTGCTATATAAACAAGTTAAAATGACATATATGTCCTTTAGCAACTTAAAATTAATAATGGACAAGAGTGAATGAAAGGATATGCTTAGTAACTGCCATGAATCAGGTAACTACGTCGGGACAGTTTTTGACATTTTCACTAAGTGGGTCATGCCATTAGTTAAAATTTTTACTATGAACAAACTATTGCTGCAATCTCCCAACTAAAGTAATCAGATTGTCCTGAACTGCAAACCTAAGAATGCAAAGGTGATGTTATTCTCTTGGTGTCTCCTTTTCACCACCACCATGCCTACATGAGTGTTGCTGGAAACTGGCATTAGAACACATATTAAATGAATGAATGTAATGAATCTAACTTCTGAATGAATCTACACATTCTGGCTGGTTTCCCAGGACTCTACCTATAGCTACAAAAATTAGCTGCTCTTAGGCTAATCTCTATGTCCAATTAAGATTTAGGTCTTCAATCATCAACATATTTATAATGATTATGAGGAAGTATTTAATTTGATGAGTACCTCTTATATGGCAGACCTTGTGCTAGTTATCCCAGGAACATTTTCTCCATTAATCTTCACAACAAATTAAGTATTATTATTCTTATTTTACAGAAATTCAGCCTTAAAGAAACAACTTACTTGTACAAAGGAGAGCATGCCAGGACTGGAACCCACATGCTCAGACTCCACCACCCCTGCTCTTTCCTCCACACCACCTTGCTGTTGAGAGTGCAGAGCAAACTTTTCCTTTCAAAGGGTAGATATAGTTCCATTTGTAGATACCTACAATTTTGCCTACCTAATTCACCTCCCTGATTTCTTCTTTGTGCTATTCCATATGTGATCATTAACCACATGCAGCTATTAAAATTAATTAAGATGAAATTAAATTAATTTCAGAAGTGCTCAGTAGCTACATGCAATCATTGCCTACTTTATTGGACAGCACATACATAAAATATTTCTGTTAATTCAGTAAGTTCTATTGGATTAACTTGCTTAGAAGAAACATTCTCAAGCCTCCCTAGTAGCCTAGTGGTTAAATATCACTGCTACCACCACCATCAAAGCTATGGCCTGAATTAGATCCCTGCCCAAGGAGCTGACCCACATGGCACAACAGACCTCTCCTGTCCTGCCACGGCTCTCCTTAACAGTGTATTTTAGATCTACATATCCTGTGCCCAACGCTATCTCTGGCGAATCCTCTCACCTCCTGCACCAGCAGCCTTATACCTCAGTTCTTCTATTAAAAAGAAAAAAAAAATCTCATTTGCTATGACCCTAATTAGAAAATCTAAATTCTACCACTTTTATCTTAGGCATCACTGAAGCAACACTGGCTTACAATCCTGTATATAACACAGAGACATAGAATAACACCTCCTCAGATGTATGTCACTGCCCCACCAAGCACCCATAGTCCTAACAAGACCATTAGACACTTTAGGTGAGAAAGGAAGGACAATCTGTAATAAGCTTTTCCTTTTTTCTGACAGGGAAAGGTATGAGTCTCCTTTGACTTATCTGTTAGAAGGCTGTGTCCTATATTTTAAACTTAAAAAGTGATGTATGTTATTTCCCAAATTTACAAAATGAGTAAAATGTCGTGTCTTTCATTTATAGATGTTAGGGCCCTGCTAGACAGATGTGCAAATACTTCTACTTTCCGATGATGATGGAGATTTACAGTGACTTATACTCAAGCCCTTCTTGTTCCCCCTTACTTCCAATTTAAGTGGCAGCTGAGTGGTTTTGTTTCCAGAGGAGAGCAAAACTATTTTATTTTCTTGGGATAAAATCAAAATACCTCAACTAAAGGACTGGACTCAGATATCAGACTGACACATATCTCTCTCTGACTCTCTGTGTAGTGAAAGCATACACAGTTGTATATTATAATAAACATATAAAATTGCAAATCGGTTTGATGTATTCATATCAGTTGGTTTTCTTTTTTCAGGAAGTCTTAAAAGGTGTCCCGGCTGTCTTCAGATAATTTTCATTTCCCATTAAGAAAAAAAAGCTGATGCGTTTTATTAAAATTTTTCAGAATGCATATTACACTCCAATTTCTATTTTTTTTAACTGAAAAGGATTGATTAAATCAGCGGGTAGCAACTGAATCAAGTTTAAGACTGGAGTAGATTATTTATTACAATTTTTTTTTTGTCCCTGGGCAAGGCTTGCTTTCTGCTCTTTTATTTAGTGGCACTAAAATGGTGCAATTTTAACTAAAGGTTTTGTTGGTCATTTCACTCCCTACCAAGGACATCAAGAGTAAAAAAAAAAAAATCAAAATGCCTTAAATTACTTTGCTTAATGAAAATTGACAGGTAGTGTTGATATAGGAGAAACAAAATGTTAAAGGTGAAGAACTGAAAGCATAAAGCAGGTCTGGCTGTAACACTGTTGGACAGATTTTACAGGCTTGTTGTAACTTGTAGCAAAGTTAAAATAATAAGTCTTTCCTAGTAGTAATAATACCTTACATATCTAGAGTGCTTTTCATCTACCGTTAGCCTAAGGCATTTGACATTCTATATATAGATACTGTGGCAACCTCCACTGAAATCCTGCTACCTTTGGGGCGGAACCAAACATCCAGTCTGCCAGCATTATTACACAACAGTTTTCAGAAGGGAAACTGAAGAATAATTTCCTGTTGAAACTCCAGGAGGAATTTCTGAGTGGGAAGAAGGTAATTTCTAAGTTAGAATTGGCACTGACACTAGGACTTAACACCCCAATTCATACAGAAAGTGGGCGTGGAAACTTCAAAAAACATAAGGGGTCACTGCCATAATTTTATTTCTCAAATGATTAATTATAGCATTTATGAAAATAAAAGCTATTTCCCAATATGACTTCTTGCTTTTTACCTGTTATGCTTGAGAGGACCTTAAGTTTTTTTCCTACTTTTTGAGAGGAAAAACAATGATAAAAATACACCTACACTTTTATCCATGCAAAATGGTCAACAAATATAAAACGTGGGCCTCCCTGGTGGCGCAGTGGGTTGAGCAATGCACTATGAAGCAGACCACAGCCACTGCAGCACGATTTCGATCCCTGCTGCCGGCCAGGGAGGGGACCCACATGGTGTGGCAGACGTCTCCTGCTGTGCCCGCTGCTCCCCTCAGCAGTGTACTTCCGTTGATCTGCCTGTTCTGCTCCCGCTCTCTGTGGTGAATCTTCTCACCCCCCCAACACCTCTGGCCTGTACCCCAAGCTTGTATGCATAAATAAATAAATCTTTAAAAAAAAACAAAAAAAAAACAAATATAAAATGTATATTAAGTACTACTTGAGATATATATATTATATATGGGTACATAAGTGGAGATGTATATGTGTATATATGGAGATATATACACACGTATACATATATAGTTATACATACAAACATATATACAAACAAACATATTCATATGTATCTTTATATTTATGACTTGCAGCATAAAACTAGTTAGAAAGACAATGAAAACTATTGAAATTTATAGTGGAGATTTATTTACTTTTCCATAGAAAAAACGTAATTAAGGGAAGTTAGTTACCAGAGAATAGGCTTAGAAAAGATGGGTAGGGTCTGAATAGAATAAATGAAAAGACAGAGAGAAAAATTTTTCACCACTTATGTTTAAAAAAAAGAACACATGAAAACAAGAACAACAACCTTCATGTTCTAAAGTAGAACATGACTACAATGTGCTTTACTTTCAAATCAATTCTCTCTCATATTATGTTTATCAAGTAACCCTCCTGCAAGATTTTGAAATCAATATAATTTAGACCAAGGCTTGTAGATTCAAACTATATTAGAATGACTGTTATGAAGTTTTAAAGATTTGTTTATCATAGTTTAAAAAAAAAAACTTGATAAACATCAGAGTATGGCAAAATAAAATAAAAAACAATGGAGCCACGTCAAATGAAAAACTTCTGTAGAGCAAAAGAAATACTCAATATAATGAATTGGCAACCTATAGCACAGGAAAGAATATTTGCAAATAATTTATATCCAACCTGTTAATATTCAAAATATACAAAGAACTATTACAACTCAGTAGAAAAACAAAGGATCCAATTAAAAGTGGGTAAAAGACTTGAAAAGATATTTTTCCAAGAAGATATTCAAATGGCCAAAGGCACATGAAAAGGTACTCAGTATCAATAATCATCATGTAAATATAAGTCAAAACCACAGTGAGGTATCTCCTCATTCCTACTATAATGGCTATCATCAAAAAGAAAGGCACCGGGCCTCCCTGGTGGCGCAGCGGGTTGAGCACCGCACTGTGAAGCATCAGCGACACAGCAGCGCAAGTTCGGTCCTTGGCCAGGGAGGGGACCTACATGGGTCAGCAGACCTCTCCTGCTCTCCGGCTGCTCCCTTCAGCAGTATGTTTCGGTCGATCTGCCTGTTCTGCTCACCACTATGTCTCTGGTGAATCCTCTCACCTCCCACGACTCTGGCCTGTACCCCAGCTCTTGTGTGCATAAATAAATAAATCTTAAAAAAAAAAAAAAAAAAGAAAGGCACCAAATGCGGGTAAGGTTGTGGAGAAAAGAGAATCCTTGTGGCTCTGCTATTGGGAATGTAAATTGGTAGACACTATAGAACCTGTGAAAATTCCATGCACAAAAAAATTGAAAATAGAACTGCCATACTATTTAGCAATTCCACAACTCTTATGAAGGAATGAATTAATTATCCGAAAGAGCTTTCTGCACCCCCATTTTCATTATAGCATTAGTTTAAAAATAATTATAACCAAGGAAGAAATGCAAATGGCCAATAGACATAGGAAAAAATGTTCAGCATCACTTATTATTAGGGAAATGCAAAGCAAAACCACAATGAGATACCATTTCATCCCTGTGAGAATGACCTATATTAAAAAAACTGGAAACAACAAGTGCTCGTGAAGATATGGTGAATAAGGAACACTTTTACAATGCTTGTGGGATGTAAACTGCTCCAACCACTATGGGAAACTGTATGGATGTTCCTCAAAACATTAAAAATGGATCTATCATATATTCCAGCAATTCCATCCCTAGGAATCTACCCAAAGAATATAAAACACTAATGTGAAATGAAATATGCATTCATGTGTTTACTATAGCACTATTTACAATATCCAAGATATGGCAACAACCCAAATGCCCAAAACAGATGAATGGATCAAGGAGATATAGTGTGCGTATATATATATAATATTCCATTGTGTATATATATATAATATACACACACACACACAATGGAATACTATTCAGCAACCAAAAAAGATAAACTCATGCCACATGCAGCAACATATGGAACTGGAAGGGATTATGCTAAGTGAATTAAGTCAGAAGAAAACAACATTATTTTTAATAGCCAAGACATGGAAACCACACAATGTCAAAACCAGATGAATGGATACAGAAAATATGATCTACCCGTCATCTATCTATCAGTCTATCTGTCTGGTATATATTTGTCTTTAGGCATTGTCCCTTAATGACATGTCAGTGCATAGACCACATATAAAATGGTGGTCATAATAGGCTATATAACCCAGATATATAGTAGGCTATACCATCTAGATGTGTGCAATTATACTCTATTACATCCATACTATTATTAAATCACTTCATGTCACATTTCTCTGAACACATCACTCATTAAACAATGCACAACTTTATACACACAATAGAATTCTGTATATACACAACAGAGCCAGTTTCTATAACCTCTTAACATAACCACGCTGTTTTTGAAGTGTCTTGCTTTCAAATATATATATATCCATCCCCTGTGATACCTGGAACATACTTAGAATTATCCTAAAACATACAACATGTACTTTCTATGTATCTACATAAAATGTTATATATATCATTCTCACTTGTTTATACAATATACACACACATATATACATATACACACAGAAATTTCTTATTTTTATTAATTGAAAATTTACTGATAGATAGCTGAGTAATTCAGTTTTTGTGACAATGTCACAATGAATAACCTTTGTGTATATTGTTTCATACTTATACCCCTGTACTTTGAGATACATCCATAGAAATAGAATTGCTAGATAAAAGGTAAATGCAAATAAAATTTTGTACCTCGTGGCATGGGATGATGGGAAAAAAACAGACACCACAATGCTAGTAATGCTTTTCTTTTTATCAAACACTTTCTGATAAGTCTCACTACAATTCATGTTGTTTCATTTTTTCAGTGAATTTCATATTTAAAGTCTTTACAGTTAAGTGTGTGCAGACTATAGTTTGAAAGTTTTTAATGAGAAAAATCTCCAAAAACTAAAAGAAACAACATGATAAAATAAAAAACTAATAGAGGAGTAGAAGCAGGCAGGAGTTTAAGTATTACCTCTTTAAAAACTGTATTAGGTAGTAGAAATTCTAAAACGCATTTGGAAATAGATATGAGGAACTTTCAATGTATTTTTATATTTTCGTATTATACCTATGCTTTTGAAATCTTTTCTAATAAATAGTCTGATATGATATGCGGATGATTTATATACAAAGATATTCACAGCACATGTTTTCGGACATTTCAGTAAAGTACTGTATGGTTATAAGAAGGAATGCTATTTTAAAATTTAAAAAAATTATTTTATTTTTTATTTAAAATGCATATGTTATATTGCTTTTTCAAGGTTTATACCGAGAAATAGTCCCAGCATGTATGAGAATACTACAGCCCACCACCACACTCATCAATACTTCATGATATTTTTGTCATTCTATTGGGAAAAAGTAGTATCTCATTGTTAACTGGCCTCTTGTGCCAGTTGTTCATTCATTTTCTACAACCATTTTTCCTACTTGAACACTAGTCTTTCATTAACATAACTTCAGGTATTTTATAATATGATTAATATTGCTTTTCTGTCATAAGTATCTGTCAATCATCTTTTTGCAACTTATGCTTTGTCTTTTGACTTGGTTTTTGGCATATTTTAACATAAACATATTTTATGGATTTAAAAATCTCTTCTTTTTATGACCTCTTTTCAGGTTGAATTCCATATATAGCAATATATTTGGTGTGTCTGTAGGAGGAAGTGAACCCAATCAAGAACTTCTATGCTGCCATCTTGAACTGTATCCTATTGTCTGCTCTTTTATGAGTTTTCTGTCTTGCTTAAATTGTTCTCCATCACCATGAAGTTATACTTTTTTCTAAGAACTCTTATAAGGTAAAAAAAATAAATCATATAAATCATTTGATACATATAGAATTTATATGTGTTCTGTATGAAGTGGGGAGTCCAAGATTGCTGTTTATCCAGATGGAGATCCAACTGTGAAATATCATTCAGTAAATAAACTATTCTTTCACTATTGAATCAAAGTACCATCTTCATAATATTTTTAATTGTATACCTAGATGCATATTTTCTGCAGATATTTTTATCTGTTCCTATACTAATGCCTTACTATTATGACTATTATACTAAATGACAGTGCATTTATATATTTTTTGATTTCCAGAATTACCATGCAATTTTTATTTGTTATATAATTTTTACATATTTTAAACATTTGATCTTGCACATGGATATTAAGTTCATGTCCTCTTTTCTTCCACACTTTCCATATTACTTTAAAATAACTTTTGGACTTCTAATTGAGACTGTATTTTAGTTAAATATTAAATTTTGGGTGATGGCATTTTAATGATACATTTTCTTATCAAAGATAATATTCTTTTAATTTATGAATCTGGTTTTATATACTTCAACAGGACTGAAAAAGAATATTATGCAGTCATTTAAGTGATATTCATGGAGATTTTAAATTACATTCAATAACAATTCAGAGTAAACCAATAAAAACAGTGAAATAAATTTGATGAGTAACATGAGGCTAATTAAATTTAAATGAGGAAAAGACAGAATATATCATTAACCATTAACATTGACATGTCAAGATGGAAAATTTGTAGATGATCTCTATTTACCATGTATAATTTTCTATGACTTTTACTTTTTTAACAGTGGACAGGTCTAACACATGATTCTGAAGGGGAAAAAAAGCATATAAATTCTCCTATTTTGCCTGCTGAAAGAGGTAGTGAAGTAGAAATCCTAGAATCAATAGTGAAAAATAAGTGGCACTTCTAGCTGCATGCCAAAGTTCCATTTTATCACAGAAGGACCTATAAAAAACCTTCTATGACAAGGTGTCTGATGGATTCAGTCAAATTACATAGCACCATTATATGTGTAGAACGTTTCTTTTCTTATAAAACAGAAACTCTAAAATAAGCATACCAGTTAAGTCTTCCAACATAAGTATTATGTTGGAATTCATGGGAAGTAATTGCAATTAGAGTATAGGGCATTTATAACTTCATTCCGACATATAATAATGCCTCATGCAAAAATTTTGAAAGCATTTTACCTGAAATCACCAACTAGTCAAAGAATGAGCTGGAAACAACACTTAGTTAACTCAAAGGACATTTCTGTAAATTCTCTAGAAAGTATTTTGAAGAAGGCTAAATTACCAATTGAAAATTGTTACCCCTGAACAAACCCTATCAACATGTTCTTTGTTGTCTCATCTTCCAATATATGTCTTCTTTTGACGTATGAAAATGAAAGATTGAAACAAAAGGTACTAAATAAACACAGGTTAAAAATTGCCACTATGAAAATGTCTCCCTAAATCAGCAGTATTCACCTCCTTCTTTTAGAAATGATATACAGTAATGATAAGAAAGGATGCATATTCAATTTATAATAAAGTTAATATATATTATATATTTTATATATATTAAAATATATATATAAATCACTTATTGGTGATTTCATGTAAAATGTTTCCAAATGTTTTGAAAGAGGCATTATTATAAGTTGGAACAAAGTTATAAATTACATATTATATATAAGCTATACATCATATATAATATATTCACATATATACACACACATGGACATATTATATGTACATATTACATATATCTATTCTATATAATATATGTGTATCTATCATATGCACACACACACATATATGTGATCACTCAGATGTTCATGATCTGCTAAAAACAGCTTAGACTGAGAAAAGTGAGGAGAATTTAAAAAATTGTTGGGTGGGCCCAAAGCAATGGAAATCAGAGTCATCAATACATTTCTTGAAGGTAAGAGTTTCACCCTATAATGAAGAAATTATATCATGTATGAGAAGTCAAGGGTCACAGAATAGACAGAGCTGGCAATAGAAACTCTTTGACCTGATTCAGTTCTGAGAAACAGATGAAGTAGGAATATACATTTAAGCTCATTTAACTTCACTGATGTGTCATATATTTAGGTGTGGATATTTTCATATTTGTCCCTCTATTAGCAGAGAAGACAGAAGGATTGTGGGTGCTTTGGAATGTGGTAACATACATCTGAAGAGGTGTGAACCTATGCCTCTAAATCATATGAAATGTCATAAACCAATGTTAGTTTAATAAAACTAATAAATATTTTATCATTAAATATTTCCATAAAACAGGAAAAAAATTAAACTAAATCAATTATTCTGAAAATTACGGGGCAGTCATTTCACAGTGCTCACAACAGAGGTCCTTGGGTTTTCTGCTGTCCTCACATATATATGGCACTGAGTAATGGAGACACCAGAAATTCATAAATGCCAAAAGTGTGGACAAAATAAGACCAATCAAAAGTTTACTCTTCCATCCAAAGAGCAAGAAAAGAAACAATTTAGTCAGACAGAAGCATTTAAATGATAACTACTTTATCCAAATACATAGGGGGAGAAAGTAAAAAACCTGTTATTCTAACCCATATATGACAGTAAAGGGTGAAAGGGAAGCATAGATTTCACCGTCACAATTAATTCATTCATTCCTGCTGGGACAGTATCAGAGGGATTCAAGAATTCAAGGGAGTCAAGAATTTTCATTCTCTTTAGGTATAAGTAATGCTCACCCCTAGTCTACATATAACACTAATCAAGGCATATTCCAATCCAGGGTTTTCTCATTCCATGGCTAGTGAAAAAGGGAACTATCATCACCACCCAGCAGTAATGAAAGGTTCTTCCCATCTTGAATGTCAGTACACACAAAGACAGGAAACTGGACTTTTGCCTCCACCCAATACTCATCTCCTCCCTGTAGGAATGGTGACTGACAAGACTAGCTGAGAGAGATTTAAATAAGACCCAGCGTCTCATAGTACCGCATATGACTATGGGTCAATTAAAATTTTTCATCATACTAAGAACAAGGAAAATTTTATCTTAAATGAAAGAGAATAATCAATAGACACAAACAATGAGGTAAGAAACAATGTTAGAATTATCCGGTAAAAAAATTACAGCAGGGCCTCCTTGGTGGTACAGAGGTTAAAGTTTCAGTGCTCTCAAACTATCGGCAGGCCCTGTAGAGTGAGTTCCATGCTGGAGCTAACCCACATGGCACAGCAGACCTCTCCTGTCTTACCCACTACTCCCCTCAGTAGTGTATTTCAGAATATCTGCTTGTTCTAATCCCCACTCTGCCTCTGGTAAATGGTCTCACCCCCTGCATCTCAGTTCTTGTATGCATAAATAAATAAAAAATATATCTAAAAAAAAAGGCAGTTTTTTTTAAGTTTTAACAATTTTAAAAATCAATTTAAAAGGTAGAAATTCTCAGCAAAAGAATATAATACATAAATAACCAAGTGAAAATTTTTAACTGAAAAGCATAATAACTGAATAATAATACATACATAAATAAATGAACTCAGTGGATAGGCACAACAGAAAAATGTAAGGAATGGAGGAATCAGTAAACTTATACAACGATAGAAACTACCCAATATGAAAATAGACTAAAAAAAATTAAAGAGTCTTAAGGACCTGTAAACTATAACAAAATATCCAATTTCTATGTCTCCAGTGTCTCATAAAGATAAGAGAAATAGAGTGGGTCTGAAAAAGTACTCAAAGAAATAATAACACAAACTTTCAACTTCAAAAGAGATTTAAACCTACAGTTTAAAGAGGTTAATAAATTCCTAAAGGACAATCTGCCCCCTCCCCCAAATACACACCAAAACATATCATAGTCAAATGTGCAAAATTTGAAAACAAACAAAAAATGACAATTGCAAAAAGGAAACATTATTTCATTTATGAGATAAAGACAGTCCAAATAACAGTAGATTTATCACCAGAAACTATAGAAACCAGAATGTGATACCAAACTTTGGAGAAATGTTGAGCTAGAATTCTATCCCCAGTGAAAATATCCTTAGAAACAAATGGGAAATCCTAAAGATGTATGCACAAACCACAGGGCTGCAAAACATGTGAGGCAAAAACTGATATAACTAAAAGAAGAAATAAGCATAGCCAAATTATACTTTGAGATTTCAACATCTCTGTCTTCTTGTTCAACAAATGCTAAAGAAAAGGCCAAATATCAGCAAGGAAATAGAAGTAATGAAGATAATCTGACAGTTGATGAACATTCAGCCCAATTACAGCAAAATACATATTTTTAAAATGACCATGAAGCATATGCATTGACCAAAATATACCATATCTTTGGTTATCAAACAAATGCTAAGTTATTTATAAGAATTTAAATCAAATATAGTATGTTTTCTGACTATAATAGAATCAAACTAGAAATAAATATTAGAGCGGTAACAGGAAAATCTCAAAACATTTGGAAAATGAAACTATATTGACTTGACAAAATTCAGCATCCATTCATGAAAAAAACTCTCAGGAAGCTAGGTTTAGAGGTGAGAACATCTCTGTCTTGATAAAGAACATCTATGAAAACTCTACAGCTAATAAAATAATGATGTGAAGCTGGATTATTCCTGGGGCAAAAATGTCCTCTCTTAACCTCTTACACAGTATCATGTTAGAAGTCCTAGATAGTGCAATATGACAAGAGAAGGAAATAAAAGGTATACAAATAAAGAAAGAAGAAATAAAGCTGTGTTTGTTGATAGTTGATGAGATTATGTGTATAGAAAATCACAATGAATCATCACCATCATCAAACACAACAAAACCAATAAACTAATAAGATAGCACAGCAAAGTTGTAGGTACAAATAGTTTACATATAAAAGTCAATGCTTTTCTTATGTAATAGACATGTGCAACTGGAATATAAATTACAACATTACAAAAGCACAAAAAATTAAAAGACAGATAAAAATCTAACAAAATTAAGTATAGGGTTTATATATGGAATATTAGAAAACTGATGAATGAAATCCTAGAATTGTTGGGGGGAAAAGGTAGTCCTGAAGGGATTACACAAATAAGTTTATGGACTCCAACCCTATTCCAGACCAACAATATCCCCAAAACACAAATCTTATAAGGTCATTATCGAAATGTGGATCATGAGACCTGAGGGTGGAGTTAAGCACAACCCTCTGGTATAAAACCAGACATGTGGGCCTTGGGGACTCTCTTCTTTTGGAGCCAGCTCTCTATGTGCCGTTGGGTTCCAGCTCAGAATAACTGGTAGGACATTTATGGATTTGTATCCCTCTCTTCTCCTTGTGATATTCATGACTTTATTTCCCCTTCTTTTGTAAATAAAACCCTTTGTTGCGTGTGTTGCAGTTGAGGCTTAAAGAGCCTTTTGAGTGCTCGGATGAGGATCCAGTCAAGCAAACCCTTTGTATATTAGGGGGTTGCCCTGTAACAGAAGTACTTAATAAAAGGAGCAATATTTTGTGTTCATGTATTTCAATGTCATTCTTCTCAATTTGGTTTACAGAATTAACACAATTGTAGTAAAATTATCAGTAACAAATTTTACATATACTGGCAAATTGGTTCTAATTTTTATCCGACTGAAGTTATAAAAAACAAATACAATATTGAAAAAACGAAATTAGTGGAATCACACTACTAGATCAAGTCAGTATAAAGCTACAATTATCAAAGTAGCATGTTGGTGAGAGTATAGAAACTTGGATCAGTTTCCAAACAGTTCAGAAGTAGACTTACACAAATTTAGTCAACTAAATTTCACAAAAGCACAAAGAGAATTCAATGTTCTTTATAGATGGTAGCAGAAAAAAAATTGGCGGTGCATATGGAAAAATAATAATGATAATAAAACTAAATACTGACCTTACCTGTACACAAAATCAAATCAAAATGTGTTATGAACCTAAATATAAAATGCAAAACTACAAAAATTCTCAAAGAAGACATCTGAAAAAAATTTAAGTGACCCTGGTTTGCTGATAAGGTTTTAGACCCAGCACCAAGAGCATAACCTATGGAGGAAATCAGTGGATGATAGCCATTGTTATTAAAATTGAAAACCTCTGTTCTGCAAAAGACAGGTAAAGAAATGGAGATAACTTAAGATTTAGGGAAATATTTGAAAGAAAACTTCTGATAAGGAACTTGTATCCAAAAAAAACCAATGAACTCAACAAGAAACAACCCAATTCATTTCAATTCACTTCTCTAGAGTGTTTTTTTTTTTTTTGACTTATAATTACAGCTCTGTTTAAGGTGTACAGCATACTGATCTGATTTACATATATTATGAAATGCTTACTGCATTAAGTTTAACATCTGTTATTTCATATAGATACAATAGTAGTTAATTTTCCTTATGCAATATCTAAGGATCCATTCTTAATACAGCTTTCAGTTATACCATACAGCAGTGTTATCCCCAGCCATGATACTGTACATTATAAACCCAGTACTTATTTATCTTATAAATGGAAATTTTTACATTTTGAACACAACCTGATTTCTAAAAAGGCAAAGTAACTGACCTCTCACAAAAGCAGATATACAGATGGCAAATAATAGGAAAAATCACTCAACATCATTTGTTATTAGGGAAATGCAAGTTAGTATGTATGTTAGCGTGATTAAAATATAAAAAAAAATTAACAATATCAGTTACTGGTCATGGATGTGGAACAACAGGAACTCTACTTCAATACTGGTAGGAATGCAAAATGGTACAGTCACTTTGAAAGACAGTTTGGCAGTTTCTTACAAAGCTAAAATCAGTCTTACCATATGATCCAGCAATTGTGCTCCTAGGTATTTACCCAACTGATTTGAAAAGTTATGTCCACACAAAAGCTTGCACATGAATTTTTATGGCAGATTTATTCATAATTGTCAAAAAATAGAGGCAACCAAGATGTCCCTCAATAGGTGAGTAAATAAACAAACTGTGATGCATCCATACTATAGAGTATTATTCAGTTATGAAACAAATGAGCTGTCAGCATACACACACCCAGAAAAAAGTGGAAGAATCTTAAGTATATGCTGTAAGCTGAATGGAGTCCATGGGAAAAGGCTACATACTTCATGATTCCGATTTGACACTTTAGAAATAGGCAAAAACACTAAAAAGATCAGAACCTGCCAGATATTCAGTAGCTATACAGAGAGGTTTGCAAAAGCACAGGGAATTTTTAGGTTGCAAAGGTATTATGTGTGATACTCTAATAGTGGATATTAGACACATTGTGTTTTCCAAAACACATAGAACTTGACTATACAAAGAATCTTATTATATGAAAATTAAAAGGTTTGGTCAGGAGATCACAGAATAGCATGAGGATGTGACAAAGCAATTTGAGCACATTACAAATACATAAAACAACTCCCTTAAAGCTGAGTGTGAGGAGGAGATGCTGATCTAGGTAACTGGAAATGAATGAACCCTTTAAAATGAAAGATAAGAGATCATACTGTCATAATAAAGTTGTTTGAGTTAACAATTCTGATTCATTGTAAATGTTTACTGGAATTAGCAATTAAGTAAATGGATCACAAATGGTTGGAGTCAGATTCTAATATTGGGCTGCCAGGTTAGAGATGAAAAGAGAGAGGAAGCTCTAATGCTTTATGTGTTAATGAATTACAGTTAGATAATATTAATTCAAATTCTGTAAAATATAGATACACAAGTTTTTGGATATGTGTACATATGATATTAGTATATATGTGTATATCTATTTCCTTGGTCCATGAATTAAGAGGACTTAGAAGCTATACCCAACAAGCAATGAAGCACCCATAGCACCCAGATCTTAGTTTTAATTAATACCAATAAAAGGAACCAGGGATTCCTGGAGATATGGCTGATTCCAGAACGCAGATTAAAAATTCACAAAATGAATTAGGAGGATCTTGCACTATGAAAAATTAAGGCAGTGCAAAAACACAAAGCAAACTCATCACTCCCAAATGACACAGGTATGTCAGTTGCCAAAAGTAACAAAATAAAGTTATATTAGATTATAACCCAAACATATAAATCAACTATCTTTGAGTGCACATTGTTGAAAATAATGAATACATTTTTAAAAACCACATAAACAAGGGAGAAGAGAAAAATCTGCTACACAATAGTTAGTGCAGATATTTGGCCCTCAAGAAGGTGAAATAACAATTTATTCCTCTCCATATGCGTGCATAGTGACTTCTTTCCTAAAAGATGGTATTAAGAGAACTAAAAGGGAATGCTTTTATAGTGGAGAAACCTAGGTATCACTATTTCAGCCAGGTGATCAAGGTCAAGATCAAAATATTGATCATATGTAACTTTGATATGTGTGATGACCTTCTGTGACCTTCCTTCTAAAACCCATAGACCTAGTATAATATTGAGGAAATATCAAGTAAATCCCAACTCAGGCATATTGTCTAAAATACTTGTTCTATAGTTCTTAAAACTGTGAAAGTCACCAGAAACAAGGAAGGAGAGACATAAGGACTAAATGTGGCATCCTGAAGCAGGTCCAGAAACATAAAATGGACATTAGGTATAAATTAAGTGTATATTAATAAAGCATGGATTATAGTTAAAAGCAATTATCAACATTAGTTTATGAATTCTGACAAACATACTAATAATAGTAGAATATACTAATGAGGGAAACTGTGAGATTTATAAAAATTATGTAATATCTTTACAATTTCCATAAATTTAAAACTATTCTAAAATATAAGATTAATTTACAATATTGTAAAAGAAAAATAACAATACAGTTTTTAAAAGAACAGAATACACAGACATTATATTAAAGATATATAAATGAGGAATTAGCATATTAAAATTTTCAATTTCATCTATTAAGGAAATACAAAACAAAGTAACAATGAGGTTTAACTACATAGCTAGCAGAATGGTTAAAATAAAAAATACTGACAACACCCAATTCTGGTGCAGACATGGAAAAACTCCATCATTTATACACTGTTAGTGGGAATCTAAAACTTCATAGTCATCCTGTAACAGGGTAGACCCCAGGAAAAGTGGAAGGCCCAGGATCCTTGCACTACCCACAGGAAGGCAGAGCTGAGCAGGGAGGAGAAGAAGCTAGAGAAGAGACTAGAGAAGGAAGCAGAATGGAGAGCAAGGAGATCTGGAGGAGGCACATGGAGCAGAGAGACATGTTAAGAAACTACTTGCTTGTTGGTCCTGAACTGGTTGAAACAGATGTGGGTGAGAGACCTGTGGGGAGGTTAACAATGGCAGCTTTGATCTTGATCTTGATTTTGAGTTTGCTCTTTTCCTCCCAGTCTTATCTGACTCTTTCTGACCCTTTTCTATGGTTCTCCAATGAAAGGTACTTTAGACTTATGGCAGGCTTTTGGGCCTTGTTTTGGGCCAATCCTGTTTGGCTGGACTTTTACCCATGATGGGATAGGTAACTTTGGGTGCTTGATTTAATAACTATATTCTTTGTCTTTTCTGTATTGTTCACTAATTGTATTAAAGTTCCTTTCCAAAAAGATTTTATATGTTTTGTCTTGATGTGGCAGATGGCAGAACCCATGTAGAGATGGCAGGTTTTGGGGTTCTGAGTTACCCTTCTCCTGCCCTGTGACAACCTAGAAAAGAGTTTGAAGCTTGTTAAGAAACTAAACATACAAATGCCATAAGACTCAGTATACTCCTGGCATTTATTCTGGAAAATTAAGTTTTATGTTCATGCAACTGTATATGAATATCCTTTTTAGCAACTTTATTAAGACCACACTTGAAACCCCTGATGTGTCATCCAGTAGATGAATTGTTAAAAAAACTGTGGTATATCATTGAATGCAGTAACAATAAAAAGGAATAAACTATTGATATATTCAACAACTGGGTAAATTTCCAGAGAATTATGCTGAATCAAGAAAGCCCAAATTAACAGCTTATACACTGTATGATTGCATTTGCATAGCATTCTAGAAATGACATTATAGAGAAAAATATAGTAATCGCCAGAATCACGATTTTGAGGAGGGATAGTCAAAAATGATAGTGGTACAATTATAAAAGGGCAGTGGAGGTTCTCTGTGGTAGTGGAAATGTTCTGTAGCTTAACTGTCAATGTCAATATCTTGGTTGTGGAAATGCAGCATACTTTTTTTTTTAAGATTTTATTTATTTATGCATACAAGAACTGGGGCACAGGACAGAGGTGTGGGCAGTGAGAGGATTCACCAGAGACAGAGTGGGGAGCAGAACAGGCAGAGCGACCAAAATACACTGCTGAGGGGAGCAGTGGGCAAGGCAGGAGAGGATTGCTGCACCATGTGGATCTCCTCCTTGGCTGGGGATTGAACTTGCTCTGCGGTGGGTGTGGAAGCCCCACAGTGTGGTGCTCAACCCCTTACTATGGGACCTCTGTGTAATTTCTTACACATGAGTCAACCTCAAATGAGAAATTTAATTTATCAATAATAAAAAAAAACCACAAGAGCAAAGAGCATAAAACTGGATTACAAGGAAAGTAGCTATTAGGAAAAACATCGGCAGACAGAAAGAGAAAGAAAGCAAAATAATGAAAAGTAAAACGTTAAAAAAAAAAGTAGCTGTAGAATGTAGATGCAACATCCCAAGGAAGATCAGAACAATGGGAAATTAACATATTGCAAGATTAAACAATAAGACTTAAATCTCCTTAAGGAAAGGGCAGATGTGTCATAGAAAACTGGTCAGTGTCAACACTGACACACATCTTTGTAAACTTTTAAACCTTTAAACATAGCATTTTTTAAAAAGGAGTATTTTGAACAGTAAGTTTAAAAAGGTCAAAGGGAGAGAAATAAATTCACCCTCAAATATGGAATTTTTAATATTAGGAGAGCATCAAGCAACATTGACAAAATACTCAAGGAAGTCAATGGTAATCAAAAGATTTTCTGTTCCCCCAAGTTGTTACTTAAGTTTATGAAATTTGGGCCTCCCTGGTGGCTCAGGGGTTGTCTCAGCACTACCAAGCTATCAGCCACTGTTCCACTGCCACCAGGATGCTGACCCACAATGTTACTCTTTGGATCACCTTTGTTTCCACTGTATTTTGTTTTAACATACACATGGACCACTGCATTAGCATTACCTGCAGTTCAGTGTCAATCAGAGATACCTGGGCTATACATATTCAGGCATATAGGTATCACATCATTGGAGATGGCTTAAGAATCTGCATCTAACATGTTTTCTGGGTCATTATTGCTTACTTTGAGAACCACTATTGAAGCCTCCATGGAACAATTGTTACTGGAACGACCATTGGAGAAAAGAGAAAAAAAAAATAAAAACAACAACAAACGGATCTTTCCTGGGTATCCAAAAATTCCAGAGAACTGAATAAGTATATTGGGTTAGAGTCACAGTTCTTTAGATAAAATATGTGAGTAAAAAAGCAATTTAGGGACTTAGAAAAATTCTCTCTCTCTCTCTCTCTGTCTCTCTCACACACACACATACTTTTAATCAAGTTCAGGGATTTTCAAAAGTGACATGTAGGTAATATTTTTCTCTACCCCTAACTTCAACCAGACTGTCTGTTTCATATGTTCCTACTTAGTATTTTATGAAATAGTTCATTTAATAATATGTTCTGCCTCTTAAGGAAAATATTTGAAATACTATTGGTACAGTTCTACCATGAATATCATGAGTTTGCATAGCCACTGTACACAGAAATATAAAGTTAAAGAAAGACATTAAGAGCTTAATAAGGGAAGGAAAGGCATTTTTTTTTGGCTCAGTTTTTGTTCTTTTTGGGATTTTTTTTGAAATTTGATTTCTGCTGAGAAATCCAAACACCTTGAACTTATATGTTAGACTAAATAATTTCTAATATTTGATATTGGCCCTAATCTGTTTAGTCAACTGATTTCTACCTTTTCTAACGTTTGATAAAAAAAAAAAATCCAAACCTCTATTAGTTCTCCAAGAGTCAATTCAAATATTAAATTTTCTTATGAAGACTCTTTGACTTCTTCAGTCATATTTTAAAAATCCTTCACTTTTTGCTAGGTACTCTAAAGAATTGGAAATGATGGTTTCCATATCTATATCTCCTCTAGACAATGACCAAGGGGTAAACATCTCAGAAAACCCTGGCATAATAGGTACATTAAAATAATTGCATGAATCTAATTATAGAGCAAAAGATTCAATCTTCTGTTCTACATAATTCTATAGTATTTTCAGAACATATTAGGAAAGTGTTACCCATTTTAAATTTTTCTTCTATTTTTGGATTTATTTTCTTGCTTTTTGATCTTCATTTGTGGTGAAAATGTTAGAAGAATGATGAAGCCTGATGCTGAGTTCATGTTGAAAAGGCACTATATTGAGGTGCAGTTTGAAACGTGACAGCATATGTAAATGTGTTGGTGACGCTAAAAATACATGGATAAATGATGCATGACATCCACAGAGTATGCACAACTTTGTATTTATATAGTACCTACATGTAGACATTAGGATTCTATTTATGCATTTGCCAAGAAAGGGAAAAGTGTCTACATATGTCTCGTAAATATGGATCCGGGCTCATGCCCAATGCAGATGCTGCAGAGAGACAAGAGTGGGGAAAGGGGCATACTGCTCTGGGAGCAGGCTGTCTGTCAGATCATTTCCCCAGAATAGGTTTCTGGAAACATGAACAAAGATGATGGCCCATAGACAATGGAAATTTATCCAAAGAGGTTTGAAATTCTCTTCCACAGTGCTTCAATATTGTGCGTAGCTTTTTACAATTCTTTGAAAATTGGTAATCTAGAAATGTCACATGTGGTTGCTTTCAATTAAAAGATCCAGAACGCCTTCATTTCCCTAGTACTCAAAGAAAACAGAGCTTTCTGTTCCTGCCTTTCTATAGCCAGGATAAATGACTTATTGATGAGTGACCACTGTGTTTAAGAGGATCAGAAAAGCCAGTATTGAGTCCCAGTTTTGTATTTCAGTGTTTATGTGAATTTTACCTCTGAACCTGAGATTTTTAATCTTTAATAATGTCATGATATGTAATATGGAATCTTTAAAAATTAAAAGCTATAATGCTGGCGAACGATTAATATATAGTGATAAAAAATGAAATGCAATACAGTCAAGAAATTCATTCTATTTATGTCCTATTAGTATTAGTTTGAAAAACTAGGATTTACTTCTTCATTGTGTATGAGTCATGTTAAAACAAATATTTTAATTTTCTAACTCTGAAATATAAATGTGTAATTCCAAAAAAGCTTAGCACAACTTTCCCCTAAACTTTTTTTTCTTTTGTCATGTAGATGATGAAGTTTTATCCTATCTTACTCTGAGAATTCCCAGAGGGTTTTATCCCATTCAAAACTTCAGTGGTTAGAGTTCATCTTATGACACTCAAAAGGTTAAAGCAAATTCTGTGTCTACCATCCTACTTTGCTTTCAGATATTCCTTCCAAATTAGTATCGGAAATGTTCTAGATGTGTGATCACTAGTGGGGGCGGAGGAATAGAGTGCGTTTAGTCTGGTGAAGTGAAGAAGCTTCTATAATCTCCTTACCTCCCTTGGCTGCTTCAGCTTAAAGTACATAACTGTCATTTTTTACAATAGGAAAAAATGACTTACTTGTATAGTTGTCAGCATTTACTGCAAAAGAATTAACTCCTATAACCACTTGATTAGCATTGTTTCCAAAGAGGCCTTTTCCATATTACATATATAAACCCAAATGTTCAGTGATGCAGAACCCATCTTGAATTTGGCAAACTTGACTTTTTGCAATCTTAACTTTACAGAGTCTAATTCGTATGAAGGGTAAGAATGAAACAAAATGATGTGGAGAGATATAGTTGTTACATGATTTTTTATCATCTTTTCCCTTCTTACTCTATTAATCCCCTTATTCCCTATATTGACAATAGCATGAAAGGACTATGGTGAAGTGAATAAAGGCTCAGATTTTGAACAGAAAATGCACCCATCGATGTCTATGCCACTTACTAGCTTAAATTCTTCAGATGAAGAATTTGATTTTTTTTGTAAAAATACTCTACAGTAATAATGTTCAAGTGTGAATTCCACAGCACCAATTCACCAGCAACTCAACCTATTTGACAGCTGATCTCTGTTCTTCTTATTCTGGAGAGTCTTACAAACACAGAGATAAGTATATACTAAACTAGTATATTATCTTCCATCAGGTCTGAGATGCCACGATCATTATTCTCTCTAAAATAATTTTCTCTATCACAAGAAATATAGTCTTATTAAGTACACAAAAGCAAAATCTTTGTATCAGAATTAATAATAAATGAGAAACCTAAATATTTTAAACAAGTAAATGACTATTCTTAAATGTGGTGGCTTAGCTTACAAAACAGAGAAAAAGCTCACTATAGTTTTAAATAATAGCAATACAATTTTAATAAGGTTGCATTTTTTATTAGGTACATTTACACCCTCCCTCTGATCTTGGATATTATATTCAGCAGTTAAGCAGCTTTATTTGTGAAGCTTTTGTAACCACCTCATTTAACATTAGGTATATCTTTTAGTTTAATTAAAGCATTCCTCTCTTTCAGTAATAGTCAATTGTTTTCAGTTCACCCATTATGTATAATTGTTTTCTTTGATCCATTCAAAACCTGGCTATTTTTCATGGCTAATTTAAATCAACACTTGACCACTGCATTTAATGCTTCACTCAGTTTTATTTCTAGATGTTCATACCTACACTTGTGCACATTATATACCTTGAAAAGACTGCTTACATTAAGTTACAGGCGCTTATAACCGTCCCTGTAAGTAGAGGCCAAGTGTATATTTCAGGAATTCCAGCAGAGGGCAGTCAAGCAAGAATAATCACTTTTGCAAGAGAAGAAATTGATGATGATGTTTCCTGATATTTTTTCAAATCAAATTAACATCAGAGTATGTGTCTGAGTGTATATGTGTGTTGGGGGTTGGGGGTGGGTGGAACAAATGTATCCTTGGCGAGCCAACTCATTTCTCACTTAACCTCTTTCTAAGCTGAATAAGAGCCACTGTGTGCACAAGATAAGAGACAAGATATTTTCAAAACACTCCTAGTATTAAAACCAAAGCCATAAATTCTGTTACGACAACTGACATTTTTATCACTCTACTTTGGCTTCTTTTACATTTTGTGGATTTTAAGAATAAGTTCACATCACTGAAGAAAGTAATGAAACTTTAGAAGAATACTATTCCTTGCCAATAAATTATTAAAATAAAAACTTTAATTAGAAAGTAATAAACAAAAATAAATCGAATTCAGTTTTAACAAGGAAAAAATGGAAGATATATTCTCTGTTGCTGTTTAGGAGACATGAGGTTATTCAGAAAATGCTAGGTTAAAACATGACTAACAGTTGTAATCTCTCATGCTATTCCTTACCAGCTATTCCTTTTCAAGGGGGCCTTCTACAACCAATTTAAAAGCGCTGCACCAGGAACCACTTGGCCAAGGATATGAAAGTTCATTTCCTTTCATTCTTAAGCCCAGTAATGTTGGTAAATGTTAACAATTACCTCTCTAGGAGAAACATTCTATCTGTAGCTTTTGCCAATTTCAAAAGTGTAAATACTCCCACCCGCTCAACTACCAGCATGAAGCCACTGAACATAATGTGGGAAGAGAGTCTTAGTAGCACACCATCAGGTCATATTTCCAACCCACAAATACAATAAATGCAAATAGCTTCAAGAGCAAAGAAAATAGTAAAATGTGAAATAATGTGGAAGTATTTGAGCATTACCTTTATTCTTCATAGAAGTGATTTAATCATAAGTCTGTATGATTTCATTTTTGATAATGGGTATGTTTAACACAAAATTACTGAGAATTTAAAAATAAGCTGGTATGAGCTAATGCCAGGACACCATGAGCATACTAGACTTCTGAGTGCTCAGACCTCTGAGGACAAGAAAACATGGCCATCAATAGCTAGAGTGAATGTCCTTTTTATTTAGAGCATTTTGTCATGTCTTACACTCATGTTTTCTAGGTATAAAAACATCCTATCCCCTGAAAGAATAATATTCTAATTTTAAAATTAATTTCTCTTCTACTAAACACAACACATTTAATAATTTATATGCCACTTTCTTGTGTATAACTGTATCTGTAAACATTTGATTTAACTTAAAAAAAATCAACTCAACTTTCGAAATTTAATTAATTGTATTTTAAAAATAAAACAACATGCCATAAAAGGAAGATCATTATTATTTTTACTAACTATTAACCCTATACATATATAATGAACGTGAAGTGTCAGTAAATTCTAGCTAGATACAGATATTTATCAGAGCTTTATCTCTGACCACCTGCTCTGTTTTTGTCAAAAAGATATTCAAGCAAGTTTTAGAAAGGTGTTAAAGATGTATGGGCCCCTCACTGAGACTTAATGTTTAACAGAATCAGAAAAACGGAACTTGAATAAAACTCACAATATAATTCCATTTGTTTATTTTCATGTTCCTATACATAAAATCCTTTACAGTGCACACTAAACTCAGCTTGCCTTCTTCTTAGGCTAAAATATTCTTAATTCTTAATAATGCTAGGCATGCAGGTTTTAAACTCCCAGAATATAATTTTTCTCCAGATTTTTGACTCTAGGCAGAAAGTAGGTGTTGTACTGCATGAATATGGGCAAATTGTTTAATCTCTATTAATACTGAATTTCCCATTCAGTTATTATGGAGATTAAAAGTTCTTATCACAGTAATTGGGATAAAGTGAGTGCTAAAAAAATGGTAATATTCCTACTACTTGGGGAGGAGTTATGATTATCAACAAATTTAGCAACACTGCTTCTTAGTTCACAACAAATTAGAAGTATTAAATATGAAACAGAGACTACATGAGATTAGTGCTTTTATGGCTGAAAGAAAACTCAGTTAATTGTTGCTGATTCATGAGTGAAACACCCCACCCCCCCAAAAAAAAACCCAGAATTATGGACAGATATTTTTAAAAGGGAAAATAGTGATAATACATAGTCACAGAACAAGGAGCAGACATCTCTTAGTAGATCTTGAGACTGTCATTTAACAACAGTTGGGATTAATACTCAGGACTTTAAGGAAACTTCAAGCTTTAAGGAAAGATTAAAATATGTTCAGTTATCTAACTTTTAGTGTCTAGCACATTTTGGGAACCTCTTTGTTAACATGCTTAAATTTATTAAAATTGGTTAATATTTTTGTGATTTGACTTTTTAAGCATATAAAAGAGATTGGGAAAATATCAAAATATTGGGCTTCCCTGGTGATGCAGTGCTTAGAATTTCAGTGCTATGAAGCTATCACCAGCCACTGCTGCATGAATTTGATCCAGGCCAGAGAGCTAACCCACATGGCATAGCAAACCTCTCCCATCTTATTGCCGCTCCCTCAGCAGTGTATTTCAGTAGATCTACCTGTTATGCTCCCCACCATCTCTGATGAATTCTCTCACGCCACATATGCACTTCTATTCTACACCACAGTTCTTGTATGCATACATAAACAAAAATAGAATCTTAAAAAAAGAAAAATATCAAAATATTAATAGTTGTTATTTATGGATTTAGGATTATGGGTGATTTTAATGTTGTCTTGCATAATTCCCAAGTTGAGTCAAAAGAATTTGTACTAATTTGTGATTCAGTGAAAATGTATATTGCAAATTTTCTTTTTAAATTTTAAATAAAGGAAAAATGTCACTTCTCCAGAAGTGCTTAAAAAATATCTACTTCCATTGGTGTCACTCATTTACTCATTACTCAAATATTAATAATTGAGATTCATATACACATAAGGGACATAACATTTCAGAACTATTCCCTATAGTTCCCATACTTTTAAAAATGATGATGACAAATTTATGTCTTTTTAAAAATCATTCTTACTTGCTGAATACTTTTCTGTTGGGTGTTTCTTATAACATGAGGAATTATAAATCAAATGTAATACAAGAATTTGGAACACACATCTCCAGAGATTGTGGAAGGAACATATGAAATTGTGACTGTGAATGTGATTTATACATGCTATCATAAAAACAATGTCAGTTGTTGTTAGTATTATCATGTATTTGGTTTTGCTCTAAAACTGATTGCAATTTTTGGTTTTGTGTATGTGACCTGAATGGGAGATATTGTCAGATATAGCTCTTTAGATAAATATAGTATTTAGACATTTAGATAAATATTTAGATAGCTAATATTTAGATAAATATAATATTAGTAATATTTCCTCTAGCTCTCATAATTTCCAGGAAAGTTAAAATAATATACTTTATTTAAAAATTAAAAATAAATAATAATATCATCTATGTCTCTATGCACCTATTCATGAGTTTATTAATCTATTTATCACCTTTATATCACAGACCCATTACTGAAGCTTCTGAGAACTCTGACTCTTCCTATAATAGTGCACATTTATACAAAAACTTTCACAAACTGTCTATGTATCCAAAGAATCCCAGCTTTGTATCCTGTAGTTTTCCATTTTATACATTTATACATTTTTTATACATTGTCTACTGCTGGAATAATTTAAGCATTAATAAAATATTGGCTCTAATCTTTCATTTGAAAGATTTTAAGATATTCTATTACTGGTTTGATAGAATTTCACAGTAACTGGGCATAGTGTTCAACACTGCCCTCCTTATGCTGAACCCTAAGTGAGCACTTTAAATTTTAGTGAATCCATCAATTATGGAAAATTATACTTGTGCTATTTATTTAACAATTTCTTGTCCATATTCTCTTTTTAAAATATTTTTAGATTAATCTTGAGAATATTTTTCTCTCATTCTTCATTTTCTTCCCCTCTTTGTTGAACTTTCTAGAAGCTATCCATGACTTCCTCTCCTAATTTTAAAATTTACTTCATTGAATAAAAAAAAATCCCATAGCCCCCCTTTTGATGTCTGGTGATTTATTTTTTTTAAAGAAATAGCATCCTGTTGTGTTATTTGTTTTGTAATAATGTCCTGTGTGCTTTTAAGGATTCTAATGACTTTTTCATATAATTATTTTTTTTCTTGTCACTGACTTATCTGTATGTAATTTCTGTTACATACAGAAAACTCCATGTGTTGTTACCAGTTATTTGTCTCGATATTTCTTCTTATTTTTGAGACTTCCCCAATAGTTTGTGATCATTACTCCACTGATATATGAGAAAACTCACTGGAAACTTAGCAGAGCTTCCTGACTGACTGGAACAGAATTCTATATACTTCAGCAGATCTCTGATGTCCACATGTACAGGTCATTTATTCACAACTGTTTTGTGTTTTTTTTTTTTTTTTGATCCAGAAAAGTGCTGAAATTTTCCTACCAAAGTGACTGACATTTGGTTGCTGGTGTCCTTCAATATTAACAAGGGTGGGTGACCTATTTCCAGCTATGAAATTTCAGTTTATACTTTGTTTTCACTCTCTGTTTTTAATGTAGCTTTACTGAGCCCTTTAACCATCTCAGCCCTCAACTATTCTAGGACTTCAAAGTCCTGGTAGAAATCTGTGCTAGTCCAGATATCCTAAGAAGCAGAAACTACGATGCAATTAAAAAGTTCAAGGAGGAATTCAACAAGATGATGGGAAAATGAAAATGCTAGACTTGCCTCCACATATTTATAACCAGATTACACTTAAACAAAGATAATGACTCATAAATGACAGATATGCTATTGTATGCATCAAGAGGGATAACACAGTGAAAAGGAATAGGAAAAAAATGTAATTTAACTGCATTTGGACTAATATTAGGCAGTATACCCCAGGAGATGGTGAGACAGCTGCTATCTGGAAATTATCTGCTGTTATTGACTGAAGGATTCATGCCCACATCAGAGATTTTAGACCCCAGTGACTGTACTGGAAGTGCAGGTTCACAGAGTCAGTGCACAGGATAGAGGACACTCCACAAGAAAACTATAGGCATAAGATTTCAGACACCTATGGCAGGATGCTGGAATAGTAAATAGATGCCTAGAAATACAGACACTAGTTTACTACAAAGTTACAAGGCACCCTGAGCCATAGAGCAAAACACCTTTCATACCTATAATGGGGGACTTAAGGATAGTGAATGATTTTGGTGACTGTGATTATGGGGCATGTGTGATGTGGTGACTCTTGAGTCTGTGGCTCTAAAATGAGTCTGTGGAGCCTGTACCTGTAGGGAGGGTGGAATAAGATCACCTATTTCCCCTTACATAAGAGAATGCTATCTACAGCTTCTGGGTGGGTTACGTGAAACACCAACCTTATTCCTACCTAGATAACAAATTAAAGGGCAAGTTGTCTTTAACAAAAATTCAAAGAGCCTGTGTAAGGACAACATAATGGGAGCAAGTGCCTCAGGGCAAGAATCCAAAGAAAATAAATCCTTGCCTATGATCCTGTCTCAACCATAATTTCCTCCAGGTTCAACCACTATTACTCAGTCACAATTTAGAAGTTGAGGCTGTCACAAGATTGTGACATTTTAATTGAGGACTTGGCCAAGTGGAGAGGGATATTGTGAATTTTCCATCACCCAAATTTGGTACCTACAGCACTTTAGGAAGCTTGAACACTTGGTACTCACTGGAGGTAACTATTTGGTGCCTTGCTGCCTCAGTTCCTGTTCTACTATCCTTTATCAGCACTAATGATCCAAACAAATACAAAAAGCTTTATTCTATGAAACAATAAACACTTAGGGTCCTTGAGTTCAAACCAAGGTGGGATATATTATATTAGGTGGGATAGAAGGCCAATTTTTCAAGACAAGAAAATGAAGTTCATTATCTCAACCCATAATAACTAAAATTGAAGAGACAAAATAACATACCACAAATGTTGGAGCAAAAATAGCCCAAAAGAAATCTCAATAGAGCAGAAATGTAGTCTGCCTGATAAGTAGTTTAAGAACAGTTATAATCATGTTTGACAAAATAAGAAAAATAATGGACCAGCAAAAATTCAAAGATGATTTTAAAAAGATAGAGAAATTATAAGATTGCTACAAAAAGAATTAATGGATCTAAAAAGTACTATAACTGAATTAATAATACAATAGAGAGCCTCAACTGTAGGCAAACTGAGGTGAGAAATGAATCCACAAACAGTATGCACAGTGGGAACACTGAAAGAACAGCAAATAAATAAGTGAAAACAGTGTAAGAATTCTATGGAACAACTGAAGAGAAATTATATCTGTATCATGGAAGTTGCAGAAGGAGATGAGAAAGAAAGGCATAGGAAATTTCTTTAAAGAACATGTATTTATATTGATAAAACAAGTCTTAATAAGTGGGAAGGAACCTACCTCAACCTAGTAAAGACCATCTATCACAAATCTACTACCAATATAACATCTAAGGATAAGAAACTGAATGTTTTCACTTTAAGGGCACTATAAGATCAGGATAGGCAAGGGTTGATTGTAACCACTTCTCTTTAATTTATTTTAGGAGTTTTAGCCCTAACATGGAACTGTCATTATTTGTTGGTGATATTATATATTAAAAAACTTAAAGCTTTCACCAAAGAGTTATTAGAAACAATAAGTGAAATACAGTAAAATGTCAAGTTATGAACTTACATACCATGTATTTTTATATAGAAATGAGAAGAAAAAGAAATTATGAAAATAATACCATTCACAAGTGCATCAAAAAAAATCAAATAATTAGGAATCTAAGCTAAGAAGGTGACAGGTCATATCGTGAAAAACTACAAGATTCTAATAAAGAATTAGAACAAGACATAACATGAAAAGCTATTCCATGTTCATGGATCTGAAGAATCAATATGGTCAATATGACTGTTATACTAAAAGAGATACACACATTTAATATAATCCCCATTAAAGTTCCAATAATATTTTTCAAACAAATAGAACAAAAAGTATTTAAAATTTATATGGAATCATAAAAGCCCCTGTATAGGTAAAATAATGGGGAGAAAAAAGGGAGTCACTGTTTACATGATTCCAAACTATGCTATATAGAAACAGTAACTACAACAGTTTGGTGTTGTAATAGACACATGTATCAGTAGAACTGAATTAAAAGTCAAGGTCTTGAGTCAACAAGTGTTAGAGGCTCTACGCAACAGCTTCCCCTCCTTCTTATAGACTTAATTATCCTGTTTATTATTATAAACAGAGTGCACTTAAAGATTCTCCTACTTCTTTCCTCTGAACCATTGTTCCTTATGTGTGCTGTGGTTGTGTTTTTTTTTCCTCAGTATCCTAATTTTTGCTTTGTTTTTCTGCAATCTAGTTGTGAATATTTGGAGCAAATGAACCTAGTGCATTCAATCTGCTGCCATCTTGCCTGCACCCTGAGTTTGTTTTTTAATGTATAATTAAATATATTATCAAATTGAAATATGAAAGCATTAGACAATGTGCTAATAATTATTTATTAAAGACAATCACAGAGATAACATTTTCACCATTTCCTCATCCAAATTAAAATTCCAGAGCTAATTATAAATGTAAAACTATTTTATAATACTCTTTATACTAGGTATTATTGTTCTTTTTCATTCAAAGTCAAAGTTCCATCCTCATTAAACTTATGTTCTACATAGAGAATATAGAAAATAAATGTAAAATATAAAAATGAATCATTAAAGTAATTTCAAATACACAATGGATAGTTTGATTTTGGCTGGGAGGTCAGAAACAGTATTTCTAAGACAGTGGCTTTAATTTGAGATTTGAATGATGAGAAAGAGCCAGTGTTGTTAATACATAGGCAAAGAGCACTTTGACAAGAGTTATAGTCTAGATAGCCCCTCACACTGGGATGCATTTTGTGTGTGAAAGGATCAGAAAAGTATAAATAGCATAACTGTCAGCTAAAATATATATCCTACTTTAGGTATTGTAGATTATTTGTAAATGCCTTTTAGTTAGGGCACTTTGTAAAATCATATCCTAGGGACAGATTTCAATTTCATGGATAAAGAAGCAGTCCCCATATAAAAGTAGAATAGATGTGAAAGTTGGCAAGGTATAATCCACAGAAGTACAAAAGTCATAGGAAAAATATTAATTGTTGCTTCCAGTGAGAGAGATGCAAATTAAAAATCACAGTGAAGTATGATCTCACATATTAAAAAGACTTCTGGGCCTCCCTGGTGGCCCAGTGGGTTAAGCAACGCACTATGAAGCAAACCGCAGCCACTGTAGCACGAGTTCGATCCCTGCTGCCGGCCAGGGAGGGGACCCACATGGCGCAGCAG
>JAGFMF010011868.1:1692211-1710393 GCA_019455555.1 Galemys pyrenaicus | reverse complement strand
TCCCCGCTCTCTGTGGTGAATCCTCTCACCCCCCCACACATCTGACCTGTACCCCAGTGCTTGTATGCATAAATAAATAAATCTTTAAAAAAAAATAAAATAAAAAGACTTCTAACAAGCAGTGTTGGAAAGGATGCAGAGAAAAAAGGGAAACTATTATACTGTTAGAGGGAATGTAAATTGGTACAACCATTATAAAAAGCAATCTGCATTTACCATAAAAACTAAAAATGAAATTATGATATGATAGAGAAATTTCACTCTTGGGCATCTATCCAAAGAATTTGAAACCATCAATACAAAAACCCATATGTTCCAAATCATTGATGGCAGTATGATTTACCATAGCTTGGACATGGAAGCAGCCTAAATGTCCTTAAACAGACAATTAAATCAAGAAGATATGGTATATCTATACCGTGGAATATTATATATCCAGCAGAAAGGCTAAAATACAATCATTTCCAACAAAATGGAGAGAGTTTGAGAAAATATTATGTAGCAAAGAAATACATAACAGCATTAAAAAAAACCCTGGATATTTATATTCAGACACTTTGATAAAGTAAAAGAACACTTCAGAAGATAAGTGGACATCAACATACATTATAAGAGATCTGAGGTTAAAGGGTGGCAGAGAGGGAAAGGGACACCAGGATATCAGGGATGGTGGTGGGAACAAGAGAAATAAGCACTAAAAAACAATAATAAAAAATTGGCCTAATACCCTAGGACTTCCTAGCACTGCAGAATCTAATATATCAGGGGTAGGAAAATGAGACAAAACAAGAACAGAGCAGAGGAATGTTTTTTACTCCAAATCTTAAACACACTCAAGACCTTTGTGCTTAAATTGTATCTTGTGCTTTCTTGATTGAAGATTACAAATGGGGGAAGGAAACTATAGTAGCTTGGAGTCATTGGAAGAGATTGCTAAATTTAGATTTTTTTCCTTTTACTATCAAAAATTAAACCACCCAGTGGATTTTATAAATAATACCATTCTTCAAAAAAAAATATAGCATCCCTATATAATTTTGAAGCAAATCCTAAGGTAGAACTTTTTGTATTACAAAAAGATAATTGTCCTTTAGAATTCTAATATACCTTCACAGAAGAAAATTTTAATTTATTTTGGCCAAAAGAAAAGTGTCTTTGGGAATCATGCAAAAGTTAGAAGTAAACAGATTATATTTTGAACTGATAATTTGAGGAACAAGTTTTGCATTTTGGAGATTTTAATCACTCTGCCGGGCTTAAAATTGATAAGTTTATTTAACTGCTTCTGTGTCTTTTTAAGAATTGTAACCATAGTCTATCACCAGCACTAGTGTTCAAGTATCCAAAAGGAAGAAGTGGGAATTTTCCTACTTCTTTAATCAAAGTGTGCATAGACTTTTTAATAGAAGAGTGCTATGCCACAGCTCAATGCAACAATCACGTTCATAAAAATAATGTGTTTCACATTGACATTTGTTCTTAATACCTTTTGCTTTTAGTGTTTGTTGGGGTGCATAAGGGAAAGGAGGATGCGTTTGCTAAAGCAATTACCCATTATTGTTGAGCAGCTTAGCAGTCTCCTGGGTAAACTCATACATAATTTGTTTGTGCATAATACACTGTCTGCAGTACTTTACCTGCCCCTGCCTGGGGGCGGAAACATTTGGGACTTCTTGCTCATATTGTTTGTGTCTATATTAAAATGGCCTCTTCTCCCACACCTATCTCCACTCCTATCTCCATACAGTCAAATCAAACTGCTTTCAAGCACAAATGCATTAATGACCCACATAAAACATAATTTTCCTTCCTTCAAACTCTTTACCATTTCACTCTTACTACAGTCAGCTATATTATGGGTGAGAAAATATTTATGAACACATTTTATTCAGTTAGGTTGTAACTATCCTGAAGTGAACAACTACGAATGGTCAGACTCCTTAGACTGTTCCCTCCAATTGCTCCCCACTTTCTAAAAAATGTTCTCCCATTCTTCTCCCCACTTCTCTCATGAAGAAGCAAGTATGTTCCAACAGTCAGGTTGACCCACCAACTCTAGCTCCTCAAGAAGCAGGGTTGACCTGGCGTGAGCACTTGACCTCTCTAACAGAGGCTGACAAGGAGCAAGGGGTAGAGATGGATCACTTCAGTAATTTGCCTCTAAGTAACTGAAACAGTAAGAACTAACTCGGCGAGTGAATCATTATTATTTTCCCACTCAAAATAATTTCCTGGATTCATATTCCTTGGGGGGAAAACAAGTCCTTCTCACAGCTTGCAATGCTCTAGAAAGCAATGAACCTGTGACCTCTCTGCTTCTTAATCCTTTATGTGGACATGTTGCCTTCCATGCTGTTTCACAACATTCTTGGCTTGCTCCTCCTTGGGATTTTTTTTTAAAAAGATTTACTTATGCATACAAGAACTGGGGTGCAGGCCGGAGGTACAGGGTGTGGAGGGTGATAAGAGGAGTCACCAGAGACAGAGTGGGGAGAACAGGCAGATCCGCTGAAATTCACTGCTGAAGGGAGCAATGGGGGAGAGGTCTGCTGTGCCATTGGGTCACGTCCCTGACCAGGGATCAAACTTGTGCTACAGTTACTGCAGATAGCTTCATAGTGCAGCAACTTAACCCCTTGTATCACCAGGGAGGCCCCTTCTTTGGGAATTTTGCTGTGATTGCTCCTTCTGCCCAAGAAGCTTCCCCTCCCACACCTGCATGCCCAGATCTTACAATTCATCCAGTCCTTCTGCAAAATGTTTGCTGATCCAGGCCATTCTATTGAAATTGCAAACTTGCTCCCTTATTCCTAGCACACTCAGACTGTTCTAATTATTTTTACCTTTAGTATGTTATTTTCTAATATTTTTCTTTTATGTTATTTTGGATGTTTATTGTTTGTCTCCACACACTACAGCATAAGCTCAACGAAGACATGTATTTTTATCTCTTCTTCAAGCTGTCTGTATGCAAGCACTTAGAATAATACTTAGAACAATGAGTGCTTAATGAATTTTTGTGGCATGAGTAAATGTACAATTGTTCTCCTATTTTTCTAGTAGGTGAATAGGAGAGCAGAAAGGGCAGTTCTGAAGCAAAAACAAAACATTATATATAATGACAGAAAGAAGAAACAGAGAGACACATTCCTATAAAATAAACTTCCTCCTCTACTTCAGCTAGTTCCAGAAATTACTATGGCTTAAACTAAGAGTGTAATAAACACATTTAATATGACAAAAGCCACATTTTATTCATTTCTGTCTTTTCACCACTCTCTTGATTTGTCACAATGCCTTGCTATGCATGTATTTATGTTATGTGTAAATTTAACATATAAAGTATATAACATAGACAAATATAACCAGATAAATGAATATAATATTGCTTATGTAAAATCTAACTTGCTAAGCTATTTGGACTCAGGTAAAGAATTCTTCTATTGCCACTGCTGACAATCAGAAATTTAAACTGATGATATATTTACTTTCTATTTTATTTTAATCTGGTTTTATGTTAATTTTTGTTTGTTATAGGTCAGTGTTTATGGATCCTATTTTAGCATGTTGCAATCCACCTAATGGCCCAGTTCATGTATTGTGTGGTGATCGCCATTTTTCTCTGCTAAGATCAGTAATCAATATATCATCAGTGTGCAATCAACACATCTCTTTGTGTAATGGCTATGCATTAATTTCATTGCAAGATCTATTTGTGCATTCCTAAAAGGAGTTGACAACTCACAGCTAAAATGTAACATATCACAGATTATTTCTTTGCCCTTGAAAAATAGAGATATTCTATTATTGAATTATGAGTATATCAAATATTAACAGTACATTTCTAATGTTCAATTTCGTTTACTATATATTTTGTAAGAATTTTAAAGTTAAACTTTATATTATAAACATAGTTGCTACTTAGTGCAATAAAAGGGAGGATTTAAAAAAAAAACAACACTGAACTAACTCTGGAAGAATTACTGTATCTTTCTTATGCTGTCATTTTCTTCCTAGAAATTTTTGTTTGAGAGAATATTTTCCCTTAAAAAATACAAGACAACTCTTTCTTCTTTCTTCTTCTTTTAATGCACTTGTAGTTGTGCTGATAGTTTTTGGGCAAAACGATTCCAGAGGAAATATAAAAAACGGTTGAAAGAGTCTAGTTGAGTTTTTTTTATCCCCTACAACTTCTATATTTTTGATGTTAAAAATTTAGGAAGGCAAGAAATAAAAAAATTTATGTTCAAATTATATGACTGACTAGCTAAATATTCTTCAAGATTCTACCAAAAATGTGTGGAATTAATGAGCATAAGAATGATTTATGGGCCTCCCTGGTGGCGCAGTGGGTTAAGCAACGCACTACGAAGCAAACCGCAGCCACTGTAGCACGAGTTCGATCCCTGCTGCTGGCCAGGGAGGGGACCCACATGGCATGGCAGACCTCTCCTGCTGTGCCCGCTGCTCCCCTCAGCAGTGTACTTCCGTTGATCTGCCTGTTCTGCTCCCTGCTCTCTGTGGTGAATCCTCTCACCCCCCACACCTCTGGCCTGTACCCCAGTGCTTGTATGCATAAATAAATAAATAAATCTTTAAAAAAAAGAATGATTTATAATGCAACATTAAAATACAGAAATAAATTACTTCTTTAGATAAAAGCAATGACCTTCAAAAAATTATAATTAAAAATTATAAAAATACATTTTAGAAATATTATCAATAAGAATTTTGCTTGGAATAATACTGAATATGTAGTTACTAGTACTATTTCTAAAATTTTTGAGAATGGCAAAAGATCTATAATAGCCAACATAAAATCAATGACTAAGAACAAAGTTGGAGACCTCACATGATCCAATTTTAAGATGCTATAAACCTGCAATAATCAAAATACTCTGGTATTGATGGAAGAATATACACATAAATGAATAAAACAGAATAGGGAGCTCATAAGCAGACTTAGTTAAATATAGGCAGTTGATATTTGGTAAAGGAGCAAAATAAAAATTCAATGGGGAAAGGATACTCTTATCCATAAATGCTACTGGAACAATACAACATCCATATGCAAATAAACCTAGATCCTCATCATAAGCAATACAAAATGTATCTTCAGCCTCAAAGTAAATTTCAAAACTATAAAACTTCTAGAGGAGAACATGGGAGAAATCTATGTGACCCTGTGCCTGTGTTTGGTGAAAAGTTTTTAATATATAACAATACAAGAAACATGCCCAGTTGAGAAGTCCAGCAATATTGAAGCAGAATGAAGATGCCGGACTTGCTCAAATGCTATTGGTAAGTCAAAGAAACCAATGTGAAAGGGCCACATACTGTATAATCCAATTATATGACATTTTAGAACAGACAAAACAATAGAAATGGTAAATTGAACAGTAATTGCGAGGGATTTTGGTGGCAATAACAGAGCGTGTTCAATGGCACGACACGAAGGACTTCTCAGTACAATGAAATTATTCTGCAGGTTGCTATAATGGTAGGTACATGACAGTCTGCATTTCTCAAAATCCCTAAATATTTGCAGTAGTAAAGGGTAGTCTTTATGTCAAATAGAAAAAAAATATTTTGAGGTTAGAGAATCGACAGATAAAAAGCAAAATGTGACAAAACTATTTGTATGTAAGTGTGTGAGCTTCACTGAAATGGTTCAGGGAGAAAAACGTTAATCTAAATAATGTTGGAAATAACTGGGGTTTGTAAGACTAAAGGTAAGAGGAACTGTATTCTTTCTGAGCTACACTTAATAAAGTTGTTTCTTATGGGAATAATGGTTGTCACTTCTGGACCCATTATGCATGTATATTGAAACTTAGCAATAAATAGCTAAAAAGTTGGGAACCATATTTAAACTGTTGTAAGATCACAAAGAACCAAGGGGAGAAAGTTAGTGTGATCCATGTGATATGGATTAGAGCTGGAGACATCTATATGGGCTCAAATTTAATTTAATATAAATGTAGATTGTTACATGTAGAAATATTGACAGGTAAAAGTCTACACAGGAATTTGGATACATGCATTATTTTCTTGCTCTTTCAGCTGAGAAAGCCTGTACCCAAAGACACCCAAGTAAGAATTGGCATGTCTAGCGCCTGGATCTTGGTTTCTGATACAGTTCTCTAATAAAAGAAACCAGAAATTCTGTGATAAATGGCCAATCCCAGGACTGTTAATGAAGCCTGAAGCATCTATTTTGTAGTGCCAAAACATTAGGAAGTGTTCACAATATCCCATAAGATTAAGATATATTAATTGAACACAAGAACCAACTGAAAAACTTCCCAATAGCCAAAGATGGGACAAATGGATCAACAAAATAGTTGTATTGGCTTATAACCTGAAATACAACATAAATATGCACATGTTCATATAAATAAAAACATGAATAAACAAATAGTTGGGATAAAAAGACAAATCATATGTGCAAAAGAATCTCAAATAATTAATAAAATTTCTTCCCTTCAGGAGTTATATTTTTATTACATATACATATACGTGTGTTACATATAACTCCCCATTCTCTTAAGGATGGCCTGGATATATAGTACAGTAAGAAATATAGTATATTATATATATATATATCATATAGTACAGTAAGAAAAGAAGGAGCAAGAATACTTTAATGGTGGAAATTTGATAAACATTACCACATCCAGGAAGCCAAGGTTAATAGCAATAGTGAATGGGGAGTGTATACCCTTGAGATGATACAGTCAAGTGAATCACATTTTATCTCTGTGATCTTCCTCCCCCAAACCAGTAAACTCAGTCTACTCATTGAGAAAGAAAACAATAGACAAATCCCAAGTGAGCAACAATCTATAAAATACTGAACAGTGTTTCTTAAACTTGCCAGGTCTTTAAAAGCAAGGGAAGTTTGAGAAATAGAGCCAAAGGAAGCTAAGGAGAGATAATGTATAGTAAATATAATGTATACATTATCTAATGTATAATAGGATGGGGTCCTGGAACATAAAAAAGACATTAGCTATTTGAATAAAATATGGACTTTAGTTTGTAATAATATATCAATATAATTCATTACTTATGACAAACCACACTAATATAAGATTTTAATAGAGAAAACAATATAGCATATTTGGAAATTCTGTAATATATGACAACTTTTCTGTAAATCTAACATCATTCTAAAATATCAAGAAAAAGTTTAAAAAGGGTAATGGGGACTATGGTGGGAATACCTGATGGGGCCATTTTAATATTACCACAATTAAAAATAAATACAAAAATTTGAAAAAAAAAAAAAAAAGAAATGAGGAAATGGCATCATATGACATTTTCTTCCTTAAAAGACTAACATCTCCAGTTCTATGTTGCCTGGAACTTGTAACTCTTTGGAGTATTTCACACCCATTGCTATCTCTCAACACTCACTGCTCATGTTTGTCTAATGTTCAACAGCTTGAACTATAATGTAACAGGAAGGAGTCACCTATTTACTATTTACTATAACTGCCCAATACGCAAGGAAAAAAAGGAAAGGGAGGGAGGAAGAAATGAAGATTGCAAAGAGACATGGAAAAAAGTGAGCTGATGCCCAGAAGAGGCAGGGCCATTAACAGTGACCTTGTGCAATGCTGACTGTCCTCAGTCATGGTACCTCTGTCTGAAGATGATATCTGTGCAAAGAAAGGGAGCACATCTCTTAGACACCCTGATATATTCTTCAGGAGAGTTCATAAAAGACCATAGGATTCTTGGGATTCTTTTGGGAGATAGTTTATATTTATTCAATAATCAATGAATTCAGTGAACAAGAACTAACATTTAGTTCCTTAGAAGTCAATCAGACACCATGACAAATACTTGGAAAGAGACTTGTGTAACGCCAACTGCACTGGTGTGCACCACTGATATACTCTAACTCCAAACTGTCATCTATTATTTACAAATTCTAAGTAAGCTAAGCAGTTCTGCTAAGAGATAGATACTATAAAAATTTTCCACTTGTTATCAAGCAGTGTCAAATATGACAGCAGGTGTTTACTGCAGTTGCTGAAGATACGGTTTGAAGTGAGTCACCTAAAGTTTCTTATTATAGACATCATGTAATCATCTCTCTAGTTTTTGCAAAGAAAAAAATGATTTCTGTCATTTTATTTTATTTCTGGCTCAATCAAATTGACCCTAAACACTCAATGGCAATAGTATTTTATCACCAAATGGTAAAAATAGAATAATGCGTTTTGTTAAAGGCTATGTTTCAGAATATACTTATTACTATTTCTCTAAAAGTGTTTGTTTTTTTTTTATAACAATTCAATAAGACGAATTCAGTAAGGAGAATTTTACATCAAGACTCCAATAACAATTTATATAAATGTTTGCCTTGGATTCAACAATTTCACTGCTTCATAGGAAGTGCTATCAACAGTCTTGACATTTACTGATATATTATAAATATTGTTGTATCTATCCAATATTAATTAAAGCAATATCCTAAAAGTTTCTCTTACTGGAATACTTATACCAGTCTGACTCACTAAGAAAACACTAATGTTCCATGATACCATTAAAGGCAAAGTTCTTTCTATCCTCCTTTGACATATTTCTTCTTTGCGTTCTATCCTCCTGGGCACAAAATGGCCACTACGCCTCCATTCATCACAATCATGTTCTTGGCAGGAAAGAGGAGTCAAGTGGAGATGGGCTTTTGCCTTTGACATAACTTTGAAAGGGCTTTGCCTGTCAAAATATTGCTAGTAAACTCAGCTTTCAAATTCTCCTACCAAATCCTTCTCATGCATCATACTGCTGTGGTTTATTTATATTCCATAACACTGATGAAGAACAAAATTGTTCATAAGTAGGCTATGTCCATAACAATCAAAAGAACCAGAAACTTCATTTTCTGAAGCTTGATTTTTTTTTCTACCTCCCACAATTTTCTCCCACAAACCTCTATGATTGACAGATAGGTCTTTGAGTGGGAAATGGAAGCTCTGTACAACATGGAAAACTCCAGAAAGGAGTAAGTTCTTGTACAATTTTAGAGTTACTGGTACCTCGATTACTTTTATCTTTCTATTGTCAGTATAAAAGAATATTTGAAGCACCTGGTTTCCAAAAGAGCTATAACACAAATGTATAAAGTCATCAGATTGGTCCTTGATTAAGAAAAAAAAAAAAACACTCTCTACTTTTTTTCTTTCTTATAATTTACCATGAAGTTCTTTGACAGTCACAGAAGTTGATCATGATGCACAATTCAAGTCACAATATGTAATTATGAAACAATACTGAATCAAATTGCAATATTGGGAGATGTTCAAGCTCTCACATTTTTCACTGATGTGTGCTATTTGGTACTATAATTTTTTGATTAGTACTATGATTTTACTGGTGGTCTATTGATTTAAAAATTGAAGTGCTTTTTTGAAGAACTTTTGATCTTAAGAGTAATCCCATTTCCTAACTTCATCCTCTGTCTGTTATTCTACTAGAAGAATGCTTACACTATGCCCTGCAAATTATTCTCTTTTGTTTTCCTTTATGGAGCTCCCTGTTTTGATAAAGCTATAGTAACAGTGGAATAGATCAATTTGAAACTTATAGCATATTTAAAATACAAAATTTGAAGAGCTAAAGACTGAGATACCTATTTTAAGAAATCAGAATCAGTCTCTTTACTTTTTTCTAATGCCATAATAAAGCTGTTTTCTTGTTGGCAAAGTGAATTGAAATTCTGTACTTGACAAGTGTGATATAAGCCTAGGATACAGACTAAAAATTACCCAGACAAGTGTCGGCACAAGTTCAAGATACCTATGGTATGTCAATGTTATTCATATTATAACAATGGACCACCCTGCATTGGCTAAGTAAATAGGTTCTCTTGTTTTAAAAATGCTATCCAGTTATTCCAACCTCAGAATGGTCCATTCTGAACTCTTGAACTTTTTCTGTTAGAAATATTGTGTGTGTTTAAAAAAAATACTTCAATAAAATTTTGATGAAAACCTTAGTATCAGGTGAGAAGACAACATACATTGAAGGTGAAAGTCTTAGGTCCATTCTGCATATGAAAGGAGCTGTGGATCCTTACCCAAAATGACTCATGTATGGGTGATCTATCAACATTAGATTCCAGGTCAGTTTGGAACCACATTCTTCCTCCTCTTTCTGCTCAAACCCTACCGCATTACATCCCACTGGCTCTGATATGAAACCAGGCACCAACAATATATCACAAGGGAAAATACAAGTAAATGCCAAAGAAATGATAGACATCGTGACAAAATTTTCAGAAAATGGAAAAATTATAAAAGGATGGAAGGCATCATAGTTTCTTCATCAGAAATAAATGGGAAAGAATGCCAGTGGTTAGCAGGATTATCAAAAATGTTAAAATATAAAATGTTTAAAATACCTACCATGCACTGTAATGCAAAGAATATACTTTGTTTTACTTATGTATTTTGTGTATTTATTTGCTGCCATTCCCAGTGGAACACTGGAGTCAATAATAAAAGACTTCTATCTGTGACTCCCTAGACCCTATCATCCCATATGAAGGTGGGTTTTTTTGCATAGTGTTAAGATGACTATAGCAGTTCCAATATTGGCATGACAACTTCCTATGAGAAATCAATGGAACTTTATACTTATAAGTTTTTTTTTAAAAAAATAGTTTTCATTTATAACTTTTTGGGGCTTTTTTATGCTTTAGATTTTTTTATTATTCTTTGTTTCAAATTATTGTTTTATTTTTTAAAGCAACAACTACCGGGCCTCCCTGGTGGCGCAGTGGGTTAAGCAACGCACTATGAAGCAAACCACAGCCACTGCAGCATGAGTTCGATCCCTGCCGCCGGCCAGGGAGGGGACCCACATGGCGCAGCAGACATCTCCTGCCTCGTCCACTGCTCCCCTCAGCAGTGTATTTCAGTCGATCTGCCTGTTCTACTCCCCGCTCTGTCTCTGGTGGATCCTCTCACCCCCTGCGACTCTGGCCTGTACCCCAGCTCGTGTATGCATAAATAAATAAATCTTAAAAAAATAAATAAATAAAGCAACAACTACCATTCCTGGAAGTCTTTCTCACCTCTCATTGACAGGATTGTTCTGGGTGCCAAAGGATTGGGAAAGTTAGTATGTGGCATTCAGGCTATGTCAACAAGGAGAAAACAAGGACTTGTTACTGGTTATAAACACTTGAAGAAAAATTTTAATGAATAATAGTCTCAGTGCAGTGACAAGAAAAAAATAAATTTCCAAAAGACAGAATGCAGAGGAAATCTGTGACATGTATGGTAACTTCAGTGAAGATAAGGAATGAATTAGACTTCAATTTTTTCTTTTTTTTTTTAAAGATTTATTTATTTATACATACAAGAGCTGGGGTACAGGCCAGAGTGGTGGGAGGTGAGAGGATTCCCCAGAGACAGAGCAGGGAGAAGAACAGGCAGACTGACTGAAATACACTGCTGAGGGGAGCAGCGGGCAAGGCAGGAGAGGTCTGCTATGCCATGTGGGTCCCCTCCCTGGCCGGCGGCAGGGATCGAACTCATGCTGTAGTGGCTGTGATTTGCTTCATAGTGCATTGCTTAACCCGCTGCGCCACCAGGGAGGCCCAGACTTCAATTTTTTCAAGCAAAGTGGTCAAGGAAGGACAATAACCTAGACACAATAGAGAAGAAGGGCCTACTATAGTCCAAACTATTATTATCTGTAATAGTATCACCTAACCCATATTAAGTACTTAGATGATGCCAAAAACTGTGCTACAACATTCCTTGTCTCATTCAATTTTCACCCTAATCCTTCTGATGGTACATTTTAAGTAAACTTTTCCCAGACAGTTTGGGGACAAGTGGGTCTTAGGTAATACCTGGACACCATGAGGAAGGTAAAGAGAAGAGCCAGCAGGGGAACTGAAGGAGGATTTTAGGGAATTACTCAGAAGGGGCTTAACCTAAATTGACTTTCTCACATTGATTGCCAGGGCGGGGAAAACACAAAGTTATTTCAACTTCAAGGATAAACTTTTCAAGAGTCAGTCTGTTTATGAAAGAGTTTTAGTGAAGACAACACAAAATACAAATCTGAAGTGAGTTTTCAGCAATATAGTTATATTCTCAAACACACCCTTTATTTTTTGAACACTGTTCTGAATTAAAGAAAGCCATCCTAAAATGTCAGCTTGGTTTACTTACATTGTTGTGTCCTTCAATTTCAATATTTGTACAATGAAAGAGAAAGCAACACCTCAAAATGATTCACATTTATCTAAACAATGGAGCTTTTCATTTCTAGATCATTCATAAGATCTATCAATACTGAATTCACAAATGCCACACTTTTCTTTGTCTGAACATACGATAGTGACATAGCAATTTAATCATGAAGTTACTGTACCAAATCTCATGAGATTTTCCCAAAAAATCTCACACTTATACCATTTTGTTCCATTAGCTTTTATAATCTCCAGGCACCTGATAAATTCTGAATTGTGCCATTATCTGAATATGACAGTCTTCTATGAAGAGAAGGAAGCAAATGAAACTTTATTTCTCAAATACTTCAATAATAGTATAGATAAAGACCTGGGATGTAAATTATCTAACAATTTTTAGAAACAAAAGCAATTGTGTTTTATTCTATCACTTATATAAACAAACTCCTCAGAAAAGTTTAATTTAATAACTATATTTTATACTTGTTAACTGTACTTCTCTGGCAAGATTTGTACGTGGACTTTGTTGTTTTATTTTCATCAACAGGGCCTTGAATTTTCTACCTTATCTATCATAAAGTACAGTAAGGTGTCAAGGGCTATATGAAGTATTTAAGTCTAAAATAGATGGAAAAAATTGTTTGTGGGAGAAGGAAAATCTAGGGTGTGATAGCAGGTGACCCAAAGTCTTGTTCTGATAAGAAGGAAACAGAAAATCTACATTTTCTCCCCCGAGAGTCCCATGAAGTGATAAGCTTTATATAAGCTCTAGTCATCTACACCAATGAGTCAGTTACCTCATTCACCAATTACTTCATGGGAGTAAGTTTTGATTGGGACAAGTAGGAGGGCTGACAGAAGCAGGAAATCATGAGCTGGAGAGAAAAAATTATAGAAGAGATATGGAAAGAAACATAATGCTACAGAGGTTATTCCTGACAGGTAGGATGAGACTCACTGGCCACATTTAAACAATCTTCAGAGCTTGTGCGCTGAGACATTGTGGTTTATCTAAGAGGAAAACAGCTTCAATTTTTGAATCTTCATTTTCTCAAGCCTCATATCACCATAGGGTAGTTATGCATATTGTTACCAAAAGAAATGAAATATGTTAAGTTACATGAAGTTTTAGTTCATCTTAATTTACAAGTAAATGTATTCCATTTTTACTTATAAGTAGATAAAGTCAAATATAATGATTGCCTTTAATTCAATTTCAATCACTCTAAGCATTTAGGTCCTATACCGTAAATATTTTTGTAGTATTTTCTATAGAAATTTAAATTATTTGTGTAGATTTATTTAGAATGTTTTATTGAGACACCAGGAAATTATAGCTTTCAATGAACCACTCACAATAATTTACTATTATTTTTATACTTAATTAAAAACCCAAAGCATCTTGCCCCTTAACAATTGATCTAGTTTTAAAAAAAGCAACACTGGGCCTCCCTGGTGGCACAGGGGTTAGAGTCTCATTGCTATCAAGCTATCAGCAGCCACTGTAGCATGAGTCTGACCACAGGCCAGGGAGCTGACCCACATGGCAAAGCAGACTTCTCCTGTTTTGCCTATTAGTCCCCTCACTCAGCAGTGTATTTCAGTAGATCTGCCTGTTCTGCTCCCCACTCTGTCTCTGGTGACTCCTCTCACCTCCCATGTTTCTGGCCTACACCCCAGTTCTTGCACACATAAATAAAAATAAATCTTAAAAAAAAATAAAATATCATTAAAAAAAAGCAACACTGACTCAAATGGTAAGTTATGGTACATAATTATCAAGTACAGCACATAAACAACTATGTTTAACTGGTATGAAAGCATCACAAATGAAATAATGAATTAATCAATAAGCAAATGCTGTAACAGAAAAATAATGAATATTGTTTTCTTCCACTTTAGATCATTTCCTGGTATTCTCTTACCTATAAAAGAACTTAGGAAACCTAAATGATGCATTTAATGGTATTATATAAAGACAAATATAGATATACCACAAAGATAAAGATAGCTTGTCTGAATATGCCACTTAATGTTAATTGTTCATTTCACTTTTCATGTACATCATATTACTGATATGCTCTCAAAGTTCTACAACTAATTATAGAAAAAAGTATGTGGGCTTGAAAGATTTAGATCAACTCTCAGTTCATCATTAAGATTTGAAAGTCATGTAACTTTATAGAAATGTAGAAACACTTATGTATTAATGTTATTAGTTACTCCTTTTATGTTTTTAAAATGTCTGTTAAAGTTTGTATAGTCTTTCTGAATTAGTCTTATGAAAAGTTAGTATGAATTAAGGAGCTTATATTCTTATTTATATATCATTCATCTTCTTTTACAAGACAAAGAGAGTGATCTTTCACATGGAATCAAGCTTTATATAGACTTAGGTTATTTATTGCTTTAACTTTTAAAATTTAGAGTAATTTTCTACTGTGTATACAAACCATGTTCTATTAAAACTTTATAGCTGTTAGGAGTATATCTAGGTGTCTTTTGTTAATTTAAAAAATAAAAATTAAGAAATCTTGATCCCAAATTCTTATTACTTAATAAACCTCTTACTTCATTGACGTTTTGAGTAACTTCAAATAAGCAAATCATAAAATAAAAAGATCTTACTGTTCTTTCAAAATTTAAAACAAAGTAAAATGTTTAAAGTCTTTTCAATGGTCATTTCCCTTTAGTCTCAGATGACATGACCACCAATGAGTTTTGAGATGGCCAAAATTTCCATTAATGTTAACCCTCATATATAATGTTTCCTACATTCCTTTGCATATCAAAGTCCCTGGAAAATTTTTTATTAAGACAAAAACTTTTTGTGTGGGAGTTATATTTTCAATAATTCAAGATCCTGGATTTTTTTTCTTCAATGCAATGCTTTAACCATAATTTTGCACAAATTCTTACTGGAGTTTTAGTAAGTAGGATCAAGTTACTACTAATTGATTAATGCAACCAGACATAAATTGAGTTACAAACCTCTCATACAGAACTCCCAATTCAATAATGTTTGGAAAAATTGAGTAAAATAACAGTAAAACATTTTAACCATTAACCTGCTCACAGAATTTTTAGAATTTTAATGAAAAATATAAAAGATAAATGTTAATAGAACTTTTAGACTCTAATAGCTTATCAAATCTATATGGTTAATCCTTCACTTTCAATCAGAAAGTTTCCACTGAAAAGTTTAAAGTGTTGTATGAGTCTGTGTTCTCTTTAATATTAAATACTTCAGGAGATTTCTAACTACTATTATTTTAATATAGTGACTGAACATAACTGAATATATGAAATAACTGTCCAAAATTTTATACTATATTATCTAAAATTTGTAATGTATCTTTACTGTCTAAAAATATATCTTTTTGTAACAAAGACCATTAGTAAGTGTAATCACTCTTCAACTGATATTACAATGAATTGCTTAATTGTCAAAAACATTTGCTGGATACTTGGTTCCAATAGAGATTGGCCTCACCTCTTGCCAAATGCCAACATGCATTATTCCCTGAGTACAAATTAGGTCTTAGACTAATGAGACCTATATAAAGATAGTAATTTTAAAAAAAAAAAAGTCAAAAATTTTAGAACAGTTCTAGGTTCCCATCAAAAGTGAGGGAAAAGGGCCTCCCTGGTGGCGCAGTGAGTTAAGGGATGCACTATGAAGCAGACCGCAGTCACTGCAGCACAAGTTCGATCCCTGCTGCCAGCCAAGTGATCCACATGGCGCGGCAGAACTCTCCTGCCTTGCCCGCTGCTGCCCTTGGCAGTGTATTTCTGTTGATTTGCCTTTTATGTTCCCCACTGTCTCTGGTGAATCCTCTCACCCCCCCCACCTCTGGCCTGTACCCCAGTTCTTGTATGCATAAATAAATCTTTAAAAAAAAAGTGAGGGAAAAGTATCTCTATACTGCATATACATCTATTCCTGTATAACCTCTGTCTCCACAAATGCATAATCTCCTCCATCATTACCATTCCCCACCAAAATGCTATGCTATTCATAAGAACATGGATGGAACTGAAAGGGATTATGCTCAGCGAAGTAAGTCAGAAGACAAAAGAAAAATACCAGATGGTTCCTCCCCTAGGAGGAATATAAGGGAACCAAATAAGAATCAAGAAAAGGAATAAGAACAACAATAATAATAATAACAACAATAAAGACACAAAAACCAAAAATGAAAAGAGAAGGACAAACTGGGGACACTTGGTGGGGAGGGAAGAGGGGAAGAGTTGAGGGAAGATGGGAGCACGGGGGACCGAGGTGATGGTGCACTGGTGAGATGGTGATGGGGAATACATGGGGATTACAATTGATGTCAAATATATGTAAATTTTAAAAAATTATATTTAATAAAAAAATGTTAAAAAAAAAAGAAAAAAGGAAAAAAAAGTGCTATGCTAGTTTGTTAGTTACCAGCAAGGAACTTGTGATGACACATCATAATCACAAAGGCTATTGTTTACATTAGGGTTCATCGTTGGTGGTGTTATACACTCTATAAATTTAGACAAATATATAGTAATGATTTAATTAACAACAGGGATACTTTCTGAGAAATTTTTGTTAGGTCATTTTGTCATTGTGTGATGATAGCATTAGCAGTAGCTTGTATATGTTTTTGGACAAGCTGAAAAAAGACAACATGAGATTAAATCAAGCCCAAAGGAAACTACTGCTATCGAGACACAGTAAATAGGACATACATGAGGCTTCTGCTATAATAAAACTCTAGGACATTAAAAATACCACTAGGCAGGAGTAACACTGGAGTCATCAATGTACATATGGTGTGTCATTGATAGCAGTGCCAATGACATTGTATGGGGCATGACTGTATAAGGACATGTATCTATTATTACAGTATCATACAAAGTACTTTCATGGCCATAAAAATCCTCTGTGCTCTGTCTATTGATCTCCCCACCTTTTCCCCTGGCAAGCATTGATCTTATTACTGTCTGTATAGTTTTGCCTTTTCTAGAATGTCATATAGTTGAAATCATACAGTATATAGTTAAATCAGATTGACTTGAAATCTATAAATGCAAGCTCTGTAATCTGAATGCACCATGACTATGCTTCTTGTAGATCTCACAATCTTAATTCTCTACTACAGAAAAGGATATCGATAACATGACACCTAAAGTTTGGGGAAAGAGTAGATGCAGAAAAACACCTATAATACTTAGCAAATTGTCATAGTGCATATTTGTAACGATGGTCTGATTTAGTTATGTCTGAAAAAAAATTTCACATTTTTTGAAAGATGCTTTGTTGGGTGTAGAATTTGAAGTTGATTTTCTTTTCTCTCCATGTTTAAAAAGTTGTACCACAGTCTTCCAGCCTACATTATTTCTGAATCTCTTATCTGTTATCATTATCTATTTTTTTAATATTTATCATGTATTTTTTCCTCCCATGTTTTTAAGAGTTTCTCTTAACACAGTTGAAAGTAACTTAATGTGATTTGATATAATTTTCTTTCTTTTGCTTATGATTATACTTTAATTTGTGAGCTTATAATTTTCATCCAATTTAAGAATTTGATTTGAAAAATGTTGGTTTGGGGCCTCCCTCATGGCACAGGGGTTCAAGTTTCAGTACTATCAAGCTATTGCCAGACACCGCAGCAGGAGTTCTATCACCAGCCACGGAGCTAACCCATATAGAGCAGCAGACCTCTCCTGTCTTGCCCGCTGCTCCCCTCAGCAGTGTATTTCAGTAGACCTGCCAGTTCTGATCCTCAGTCTGTCTCTGGTAAAAACTCTCACCTTCTGCACCTCTGGCCTATACCCCAGTTCTTGTATGTCTAAATAAATAAATCTATAAAAAATAATATAAAGGGCCTCCCTGGTGGCGCAGTGGGTTAAGCAACGCACTATGAAGCAGACCGCAACCACTGCAGCACGAGTTCGATCCCTGCTGCCGGCCAGAGAGGGG
>JAGFMF010011868.1:1680314-1692111 GCA_019455555.1 Galemys pyrenaicus | reverse complement strand
GCTCCCCACTCTGTCTGTGGTGAATCCTCTCACCCCCCACACCTCTGGCCTGTACCCCAGTGCTTGTATGCATAAATAAATAAATCTTTAAAAAAATAATATAAAAAATTCCAATTTGAGTCATATTTGTTCAAGAATACTTTTTGTAACCCTACTTCTCCATCTTTTTCTGTGCTGCAGTTACATTCTTCTGATTAAAACAGTTCCACAGGTCACACTGCCTTGTTTTTTTCCCCCATTCATTTCTTTTGTGTGTTTTATTTTCCATTGCTCTTTTCAGAGTCATGGATCTTTCCTTCTTTAGTGTTAATATGCTTTCCATACCATTTAGTATAATTCTTGTCTCCCTAGAACTATAGATTGGTTCTTTTATAAATCTTCCATTTATCTCCATTATATGCATGCTTCCCTCTTCCTTTTGGAACATCTGTCATATCATTCTAACAGGAATCTTGAAATTCGTGTCTACTATTTATTCTTTATGGCATGTCTGAGTTTATTTCTCAAAATGGATTTTGCCCCCTAATTATTGCAGATTGTGTTTTCTTCCTTCTTTATTACTTGGTAATCTTTTATTTGATGTCAAACATTAACTTTTACATTGTTGAATGCTAGAAAATTATTCCTGCAAATATTTCTTCTCTTTGATGTTTGACACAATTATGTTATTTGGAAACAATATGATTCTTTAATGACTTGCTTCTACACTTTGACTTGATGCCCAATGTGTTAAATCTTTTCATTCTGGCTGGTAGGAACACAAACTCTTCCTAGCCTTGTGTGAAGTTTATGCATTGTTCTCTCTGTTCCATTTGAATTGTTTTTCATGGATTCTGGTAGTTTTTTTTTTTTTTTTTCACCTGTAGTTACAGAACATATTTAGTTGAAAACTTAACAGGAATCATTTGCTCTGTGCATAGCTCTTTCCTCCTTAATATTCTACCATGTGGTTTCTATTTGTTTTGACTTCCCTGATCTCTCAGCTCTGTCTTCTCAACTCTGGGCGACTGGCAGGCTCTGTTTAGGTTCATTCAGCCTGTGCTAATCCCATAAAATCCCTCTAGCCAACAGGCTGGGGAAATCATAGAGCTCATCATTTTTGTTTTCCTTCTGTGAAGTGTCATTGCCCATCACTGCCTGTTTTCCTGTGTCTGCATACTCATATATATTTCTCTAGATTTTTTTCCAGTGTTTGAGTTGGAAGGGTAAATCTTATTATGGCTGCAAGCAGAAATCCCTTATAATGTACATAATAGTTGTTAATATCAATATTAGTATCTAATATTAATACTGAATGTATATTTGTATATTTAAGGTGGTACTGAAAGATGATAAAGCATCTTTTACCCATGATGATCTTTCCATCATGACATAATCTACATGTCCATTAAATATAAGCATTTATGGGATAATTGAATAATGAGAATAAAAGAGAGATCAGAGTATATATGAGGCAGGGAAAATGTCCAAAATTTGATAAGATGGGGAGGAAGAAGTAATGGGTTACAAAGTATTGTATAATCTAGTCCTCCGAATGTTTCCTCAAAACATAAGCAATAACCTATACTAATAACTTAGCGCTGAGGGCCAGGGATTTCTGTAATGAGAGGTTAAAGGAAAGTTTGTTTTTCCACAGAGAAAAAGATTGTATAAAAACAATAACCACAAATACATACAGTTATATTCCAGTAATTGTTTTATGCACTTAACCTTCAATAACTACTTAATGTTACAAAGACACTTTGAAATGGATACTATTATTAATTCCCATTTAGTAAATAAGGAAAAATAGCAAAAAGTGTTTGAATAACTTGCTCAGAGTTAGATAACTGGGATAGCTGTGTTGTGAAACTCATAATTTTGGGACCATATTATTAATCCTCTCCAGTTTTCAAATATTCCACTCTGAGATTAGTTAAGAAAAACAAGAAGAACTACAGAAATGAAAGGAGGAAGGGAATGAGCAAAGAGGGAGGGAGCAAACAGAGGAGCACATGAAAAATGAGATTTAGAGGTTCACAGATTCAGTTCCCTATTGCTATGTAATAGTGCCTGGAATAATGCTATACCAAGATCAAAGTATGGCTGAAATCACTTTTTTCATCCTCCATTGGAGGATGTAGAGATTTAGGATTTAGAGAACAGCACTGTGAAAGCAAGAGTGGAAAAAGTGATATACAAAAAGTTGTGATAGTCAACTGGAATATAAATAGGTAAACAGTCAGTAGAAGGAAACATGTTTATGTAGATCTTGAAAAAGGCAAGCCAAAGTGATTTTCAAATAATTTAGGCCTGTCCAGGGCATGTCACGTTGGAAATGGTAACCTAGATTCTTCATGGAGTTAGGAGAAATAAACTCCTGTAGAGAACCGCATGTCCCCAGCGTGGCTGCAAATCTTTGGGCTACAGTTATATGATCATTATTAACTTCTTCATTCACTCACCACTCCATTTTCTAGAGTCTTTCTCCTTAATGTCTTGCCTGTGGAGTAAGAGCATGGCCTTACCAGGGAGATTGGTAGACACACAGAATCTCAGACCCTATACCAAACTTCCTTAATCCCAAATTGCATTTTAATGAGATACCCTGATGATTTTGTAAGCATAGAGAAGGTTGAGACCTGGGGAAGAAGGAGGTCACAAGACAGACAGACCTCTGTTCCCCCCTTCACACAGTGTTCTTCACCATTCTATTCCCAGGGCTTTGTTCAGGGCCTATCCACAATAATGTCTCATAAACACTTTCACAAAAATGAATAAACTGGCCATTATTACTCACAATTCTAGTCTCAAATCCAGTCTTGGTTTCTTCCCTGACTCCCTTAACTCATGGTGAGCTCTTCCTTGCTAACATCCTACAGAGCTGCTGAACATGTATCTCAGCTGCACTACTTTTATTCTGCCATGTTTAGTTGGTGCGTTTTCCATGTGCACACATCACTGAATGCATAACTTCTGATTGTTGGTCTTATTTATTCTTCTTTTAAAGCAGCCAGTTAAGGGCCTCCCTGGTGACCTATGTGTGAAATCTTGGCACTATCACAGCTGCAGCCTCGGTTCGAGCCCCCACCAGGAAACTGACCCACATGGCACAGCAGGTATCTACTGTTTCACCGCTACTCTTCTCAGCAGTGTATTTCAGTACATCCACCTGCTTTGCTCCCCACTGTCTCTAGTGAATCCTTTCACCTCCTTCACCTCTGGCCTACACCCTAGTTCATCTACTCAAAATAAATTAAGAAATAAAAGATCTTGGTTCTGAACCATGGCAGTCCACATAGCTGCTCTCAATAATATTTAAAGGATAGAGGCTAAAGAATTAAAAGTGGAGGTTCTGGCACAGTTGCTCCTGAGTGTGAATTCAGTCTTTACCATCTTTGTTACCTCAACTAAAATTTAAAAATAAATAAAGTAGCTAATTAAGTAACTGGCTATATTCAAATATATGTAGAACATGCATACATATGCAGGATACCCTTAAACTAAAAAAACCTGTATACTGCAAAATATAGTAATAAAGTATCAGCTTAGATGCTAAGCTGACCCAGGGTCAATTCTGGCTTCCACTCTTTCTTAGAATTTAATGCATTATACATTTAAACCTTCTGTGCCTCGGGTTTCTATGTCTAGGATGGAGATAATGACATTTCAGAGTGTTGAACTTCCATATTCACATACATAAAGCAGCTACTGCTATAACACATCAACTACTCCAATTCTTCTACCTTTGGAGGTTTTAGTTCATAATATCAAATAATAATGCAGAAAGGTATTACTAAACCATAAACCGGGAAAGAGCATTCAGTGTTTTTGTTGTGGCTGTGTATAGGCAAGCATGAAATGCGTGAAGCTGCTATTTTATATGATCGCTTACTTTTCAGAGGGAGTTTAAGTTAATATTTCAGATAAGATTTATTTTACTTTGACAGAAATATAATTTACAGTCTGATACACTTTAAAGTTCTTTTCAAGTACTGATTCTTCATTTTTATAAACAACTATTTACAAAGGTTGGAAGTTGATATACAGGTGAACTATCTACCACATAAAGGTTTATAACTGGAAAGAGTTTATTGTGAGTAGATGGTAGATAACAAGACAGAAGTTGAAATGAACAAATTGCAAGGGAAGGAAATGTCTCAATATTCTTTTCATGTAAGAGGTTTATGTTACTCTTCTCATAAAATATTTTAATGTCTTTTTCTCACCTCCAGCATTAGAATCTCTTTGAAATTGATTATTTGTACTTTTAAAATTTAAAAGAACACATGAAAATTGGACCTTATTCAATCTGTCTATAATAACTTTTAGTAGTTAATTAGATAGAGATACAGCCCCATGGGTAAGATGACAGTGATGAGAAAGGAAATATATGGAACCGAAGTCCTTTGAGTGTGTTCATCAGAGAGGTGATTCACTTTGCCTAGGTCGGTTCTTTACTGTATAGGGGTCTCTTGCTTGACAGGATATGGAGCATTTCCTGTCCTCCATATACCAGTGATGTTTCCTAGTCATTAATGTAAACCAAAGAATTCCTCTTGAGAAGCATCATTTGCTTCACCAAGAGAAATCAGTGCATCCAAAATTAATCTGGTCTATTTTACAATTTGTCCTTCTTGACTATTAATCACTGGTCATTTCACTTAAGGCTGACCTGCTTCCAGCCTTATATAACTGATGCTTTTTTTTTCTGATTTCATTGCCTTTTTGCCATTCACATATTTACCAAGTCATCATTAAGAATGAAAATGATAGAGAGAGGAGTAGAAAAATTTCCTCTGTCACCTCTTTTCCTAGTCATGGTGCAACAAACTCATTATGCTTTTCTATGTTTCCTGCCACCAGTCTTTCTCTTGTGGTTCAAGATCTGAAAAGTGCTGGAGTGTATAATACTGCAATTAGCAACCATTGTTCTTTATTACATTCTTGTTATCATACCCCTGGTTGCATTTAATTGTGACTGGCTAAATGGAATTCTAAATTACATAAACTCTGACTTAAGACAGTACTTAGAAATGATGAGAGTCAAATGTTAAATGACTGAGCTTATCAGAAAGCCTTCCAGAATGTGGTTTGTAAGTCTATGTTAACCGGCATTGTCTAGAAGAAGATTCCATGGTCAAATACACTTGGAGAAGGCTAGGTTGGAAAAATTCACTTAATGCATAACTTTACAGAACCTTTACTATGTGAATATGATAGGATCTCATAGCAAGAGTGGCTTCAGTCTTTTCCAAACGTAATTGGCCATGGAATCAATATCCCCAATTATTACTTGAGTAGTGAGCAAGAAACCAATATTGATCCCACTTAAGCTTTGGTAATACTGTTTTTCAGGATTGCTTATTTGGTGATAGGTGGCACAATGAACTATGATGGGAGTGGTGTCATTTATATGATACAAAGTGAAAGAACATTCTAGCAATCAGATTTCAATCAGGGAAGAGAAGTATTACTAGGTAATAGATAAAGCAACCCATTACAGATTTGACCTTATATAACTTTGGTAGATGGTTAATATCTATAAAGTTGCTTCTGAAGCTAGAGCGTCAAGTTGGCAGAGCAAGACTTCAGGGAGATGAGAATGCACATGGAGGATCACAGGATAAAACCCACTAGCTGAGCTGGAACCTATGAGTTTGGATTAGAATCTGTGTCTCTTCTCATTACCTCTAACCCTGATGAAATGGATGTTCTGCAGGAGATGCTGGTAGCCATCATCACAGAACTAAACACACCATCAGCCCAGGAGATGGAAAAGCTGAAGGACAATGCAGGGGGAGGTGCGATGTTGCACATCAGCTGCTGTCCACCCAAGGTGGAAAGCTAGCAGATAAATAACACACAGGACTACAAAGATGACCACCTCAGTCCTAGTATAAAAAACTACATAGCTGCTGTCTTTCAAATTTACCACAAATATCTTCTAATGCCAAGCACCTCTAGAAATACACCAGGACAGTGTTAATAATTCTAAGAAATGTCATTCAGCTCAACTAAGATGTCATGGTACAAAGTCACCCATTCCCACTGGACTCTGGCAGTGTACAACCGACCGTGCCAGCCTGAGGTATTAACCAAGCAATCGTGGTAACACTCTCATGGTGATAGGGCTTGGAACAGGAACTACATTCTGACATAAGACACAGACCTACTGACACCATGCAGCAGTCTGAGCAGTAAGCAATTGGGAGAAATGAGCTGGCAATGCTGAAAATATTCCTTTTAATGGGATAGACTTCAGCCCCACACTGCCTATAGGGAAACCCCAGTCCTGTCACTGAGTATGAAATAAACATATTCATAATGATTCTTCTTCTTTGCAACTTTTAAAATAATAAAAATTTGGGGTCAATTTTACACTTTTCTTAACCGCAATCAAGATACTGGACACAAAGGACAGCTTTGCTTTTTCTTCTTATATTCTATGTAACTTAGAAATTAAAAAGAAAAGACTAGTATTTTTTATTTATCATAATACAAAGAAAATGTCATTTTTTTATCTAATTTGTGTCAGGATAAATTTCCCTTTTTATCATCTCTATCTACCCATCCACATTCAATCATTATACTTTTTAATCTCTGCCTACTAAAGTTTTTTTATCCCTTTTTCAAAAATTTCATTTTTTCCCTTTAGAATCTGTACATTAACAATTGTGTATTCTTAGATAACTGTGGCATTACCTATGTAGGTTCTTTGTGGTTATAACTTTATTAATTTCATAGTTTAGGAATACACTTGATATACTTTTCCAATTAGTCTTTATGGCTCATCAAAGATTTATTTTATCTCAGATAACATCAAATAAAACAACTTACAATTCTTTATTTGCTTTATAGTTCTTTAAAGAATACAAAGACATCATTTGTGAATAGCTGATCAAATGTGAGAATTTCTTTTTGGATCCAAAAGCCCTATTAAATCGAAGTTGTGTTTGAAGTTCAGTTTATTTAAATGTCTTGTTTTAAGGCTGACTCATGAGAGGTGATCTAGAGAAAAGATTGATAAAGATAACTTTTTTTGTTCTCCCTTAGGTTAAAAAATAAAAGATTCCTTACTGAGATAGGTAAAAGGCCAAATACTGTATTAATGGAATTTTGGTAGTCTATCTTACTTGATGGAAAAATATTATAATAACAAAAACAAAGACACAATCAAGAGGATGATAAAGAACTTGACAACTAGGACAGGAAGGAAGATGAGAAAAATAAGTACATGAGGACAGGAAATGTTCCTCCTTAAAGAGAGACATTTCTAGAAGTTAGCATTTAGGGTAAATTTTACGGACATATTTTATTGATTAAAAAAGGACATTGTTTGAATCATCATTATACCTCCATCAATAATAGCTATTATTTTACATAATTATTTTAAGTAGTTATTAAGAATTTAGCAAAAGATACTGTACTGTAGAGATCCAATACATCAATATTTACTTATTAATAAATAATTTTAAAGTAATTTCTAATATGAACTCAGTAAACAACATTCTACATTGTTGTAATCATTATTATCATCCAAATATTTCAATATATCTAGGCTTTGAGTGAGAATATAAGACTACTTTTTCTGTAATTGTTTTGAAATTTAAAATAAATAAACAACTTGCAAATGTACAAGAAGTTCAATGTCATTAAAAAATAATACATTTCCAGGAAGATAGCATGTTCTGTCTAGTTTTGAGAGGCTAAGGAGAAATATTTGGTCTCACTGTCTTGAAATTAAAGGCCATCTTTTTTTCCCCCATTTTGAGAGTTTTCCAATAGATTTATTTAAAATGAAGATCTTATAGTAGCCAAATATAAAGATGAGATACTTATAAACCCTAGTTTGACAATTATTTCTTTATAGCTATATTTGTATAATCCAGGTTAAAATTAACTTTCTATGCTAATGGAGACTATTTTTTTAATTGCATTTTATCATCACAGCTTTATGTAATTTAGGTTTATTTTTTCAATTAGTTAAATACTGAAACACAAAAGTGAAAACACAGACTTGTACACAAGTGTCCATAACAGCTTCACCTTTAACATCTTTGATGGGAGATTTTCAATATTCAACAGCAGATGAATGGAAAAACAAGTAAATGTATGTCCATACAAAGCAATAAAATAGAAATAAATGCACTGTTGATACAGAAAACAATATAAATGAATCTTGGGTTCATCGTACCAAACAAAACTGTTTAGCCAAAAAGAATAAATCTTGAATAGCTGCTCAAATGTGAGAATTCCATTTATATTTAATTATAGAAAATGTAAACTGATCTGTAGGGAATGACAAAGAGATTTGTGTTTGGGAATGGGGTGAAAGTGGATTGCATTACTAAAGGATGAGGGAAATTTTGGAGTGATAAAGATGTTTACTGTTTTGATTGCAGTGATGGCTTCATGGATATAGACATACATAAAAACTGATCAAACTTCATGCTTTAACCTTGTCATTTGTGTTCTTCAAATACTTCCATAAGGCTGAATATAATTACTCATAATAAAGTTATTTGCTCAGCCCTTGCTGAATGTTTACTATATGCTAAGGCACTTTTCTTTACATTCATTGGTGTTTAAACATTCTTCCAGCTGTCCCCCAGGAACTCTGAAAGGGATATTATTATTTTTACCATTATTTTATGGATGAGGAAACTGGAACAAAGAGTTGTCTACTTTGCCCTCCCGCATTCACCCAACTTTTCATTTTCCACAACCCACAGTGGTTACTGCAGGTAACTTAGACAATGCTAGCTGACATAAGATCCTAAATGCTAATGATTTTATCCCAATTTCCAACATTGGGAGATACTGGTTTGACCACATTGAATAACAATCTGTTACAATCTGTTGTGGCCAAGGGACAGGGTCACTTGTATATCCTGGACCCACCTCTTGTGAGTGATGGCAGTCATCATCCAGAAAGAAAGTGATTCCAAATAGGACTCCAAAAGAGTTAACCACTGGCCTCCCTGGTGGCACAAGGGATTAATTCTCAGCACTATGAAGCTATCTGCAGCCACTGCATCATGAATTCAGTCCCTGGCCAGGTAGCTGAATGGCACAGCAGGCCTCTCCTGTCTCACCCACTGCTCTCCTCAGCAGTGTATTTCAGTCAATCTACCTGTTCAATTCCCCACTCTCTCTGGCGAATCCTCTCATGTCCCACACTTATAGTCTATACCCCAGGTCTTGTATGCATAAATAAATCTTTTTTTAAAAAATGAAGTGTTAACCAAGTAGAACTCATCTTGCAGATCTTAGAACAGCAGAAGTACTGGAAGTATAGAGCAAAGCTATATGTTTAGATCAATTAAACATACAATGTTTATATTTCTCTATTACTGATACTGGCAATTCAGCCCACATTTTTGCTGCTGATGATGGAAAACAAATTTACAAATTAAACACAATCACTTCTAGCTTCAATGATGTTTTCAGGATATATATGTGTGTGTGTGTATATATATATATATACATATACACACACACATACACACACACAAATGCCCCTTGCTTTCCCACTAGGTAGCAATTTTTTTTTTTTACAACATAGACTAACTAGGGTGTAGGTCATTGGTGCAGGTGGTGAGAGGATTCACCAGATGGAGTCAGAACAGGTGGATTTACTAAGCAGCAGGCAAGACAGGAGAGGTCTGTTGTGCCTTATGTGGGTTAGCTTCCTGGGTGCAGATCTAACTCAGGCTGTGGTATTGAAGGAACTGAGACTCCTCAACCCCTAGACAGCCAGGGAGGCCCCAGGTAGCCAATCTAATGATGATAATCCTTGTCTTCACTGAGGGAAAGTATTTCCTGCTAGTCTTTGGGAATGATCTCTTCACTATTTTTTCTTTAAAGACAACATCTCTCCCTTGCCTCTAGTTTATACAGTGTATGTAGCATCCACTCATGGTAAACCTTTTAGTGACGTAAGAGCCTTTTTTCTGTTGACCAGTCTTAGCCTTTCTCTCAAACTTGGAGGAATTTTGAGATTCTCCCCAGGTGTCCTCTTAATACATCGCCCTGGTATTTTCCCATCTAACCTTTCCATCTGCTACTTATATTTAAATGTCATGTCGGAAACGGGGATTTTCTCTAACCTACTTCTAGGAAATTGGACCAAGTCATATGGCAGGATTATTTGGGGATATTATTGTCCCAATCTTTTCAGGATTATTTAAGACAATATAAAGCATCAAATTAATTTTTCATGAACATCCAGCAACTAAAACTTTGCCATACATTCCCTTCAATTTCTCTTCCTACTCACTTGTCAAAATTTAATTTTGTGGGATGGATAGCTCAAACACTACTTTTAGGGAGTTTTATACGTGTAGCTAATATATGATATATGGCTTAAATGGGATCTCAACTCTTTGGCACTTCTCATAAGACTTGCTTTCAAAACTGATTATTCTTCTGTGAACTTAAGGTGAAATTTGAACCTCAAAGAGAGCTAACCATTTTGTTTTAGGCTCATGTGCCTTTCACCAGGGGATGGTGAAAGAAAGTTTTCTCTGATGTCCAATTGATTAAAATTGATAACTGTAAATGGATTTTTAAAATACCTTTTGCTTTTGGTCACAATAGAATGAATGGAATTGGACTTTTAACTCCTCTTTATAGTTATAAAGCCAGACAAGACAAATGAGATATTGTTGTTAAGCACTGGATAATACTGTCCAATGTAACATGTCTTGGGAGTATGGAAACACAAGTAATGAGCCACATATTAAAGTACCTTTTGTGATGCTGAACACTGATTGCAATAACTATAATTAATAAATCTCTAGAAGACACTGGTCCAGACTGCAGATATCTCACTGAACACCGTTAGTGTTTAAATGAGATATGCCTTTGCCAATAACCAGATACTTTAGCATGCACTACATCATAAAAATCAGGAGAAAAAACTGAAATTGACCCAATCCAACAACAACAAAAAAATAAAATTAAACCTAACAGAATACATCAGAAATATAACTGCTTGCTACAATAAAACTGAACAAATTTTAAATGAGTAAAGTATAACATAGACTTTACAATGTATGATCCAAAATGCCTATAACATAATAATAAAAAAGACCATTATACATTTGAACAATCAAAAAAGGTAACCTATACAGATACTGCAGTTAGCAGATAATGACTTTTAATTAGCTATATTAAAAGTGAAGAAGAAATTAAAGGAAAAACAGTGATAATAAATAATAGGTGGATAATATCAATAAAAGTATAACAAAATATACACAAGAACTAAATATCTGTAAAGGTTGAAAAATAAAAGTATCACTAAAGCAAAAAATGGACCAGATTGGAGATTATATAAGCAAGGACTGGTGGACCTTGAATGTTATTCAATGAGAATAATAGAAGAGGCTAGAAAAAAAAATAAGCAGAATTTCTGTGATCCTTATGAAAATAGTAAGTGATCCTTATGAAAATAGTAACATATATATATATATTAATATGTAGTTGGGATGCTTGAAAGAAGAGAAAAAAGAAGGTACAAAAAACATTCAAAGATAATGGTCTCCAATGCCCTGAATTTTGTGAAAAACATCAAAACGCAGAAAATAAAGTCTCAGCAAAATCTAAACAGAATAAGATTATAGGGGCCTCCCTGGTGGCGCAGTGGGTTAAGCAATGCACTATGAGGCAAACCTCAGCCACTGCAGCACGAGTTCGATCCCTGCCTCCACCGGGCAGGGGACCCACATGGCATGGCAGACCTCTCCTGCTGTGCCCGCTGCTCCCCTCAGCAGTGTACTTCCGTTGATCTGCCTGTTCTGCTCCCTGCTCTCTG
>JAGFMF010011868.1:1652299-1680142 GCA_019455555.1 Galemys pyrenaicus | reverse complement strand
AAGAAGGGAAAAAAAAAAAAAAAAAAAAAACAAACGTTAGAAGGGAACATGGATAGGAATGGTCTCAAGTATCTTGCAATCAAGAGTTTGTGTAGGATAAATATTCTTTTCAAATTAGAGTAAACTAAAGATACTTTTAGATAAACAAAAGCTCAAAGGGTTTGTCACAGCAGAATTAAACTTCAAAGAATGATGAAAGAAAATTTCTTAGACTTGAAACCAGTGATATCAGATGAAAATTCTGTTTGATTAGAAGGAATTAAAGAGAAGCAGAAATGGCAACTAAGTAAACATGGTAAACAAAGTATTATCTTTTTCTACTAATAAATTTTTAAAAAATAACTGTTGAAACACAAAACATACACATGAACGTTACTTGTGAGATTATAACATTTGTAGATATAAAAGTAGCTACAAAGTTATTACATTTATTATGATGCAGACCTGTATTCATGCATGTGGACAGTATTAATGATGCATATAGTAATCCACAGGACTGAGAATCTTCATAAAACTCCTAGTAAATATCATTCACACATTTATTCTTATATCTTTTCTCAATGCCAGTTAAATTCTGAGTCAGTAAAAGAACTTCATAATGTACAAACATAGTTTGGTTAAGAGCAACAGCTTTTTTAAATGACCTAGCATGAAGTAAGGATAAAACTTTATGAATTTTATATCTTTCATTGCTGTTTCTTAAGTCTGAACTTAGTTTATTGAAATTGATTTTTAAAAAATTTTAATTGAGATAATATTTGTATAGCTCCATCATGTATTACTGTCAAGTGCACCAACAACCAAATCACCCATAGTCCATTACCAGAGTTTATTTCCTCTTTCTTCTCACCCATTTCCTCCGCCTTCCACCCTCTGGATGCTTAAGTTCTGTAGTCAACTTTTAAGGGTTACTTTTTAAATTTATCTTTACCTGATTTAGTTTAGTTACTCTATATTCCACATATTAATAACACCATCTGGTATTTATATTTCTCCTGATTTATTTCACTTAGCATTATCCCTTACAGTTCTATCCATGCTGCCAGAAATGGCATGCGTTTATCCATTTTGATCACTGAGTAATATTCCATTGTGGGTGTATGTGTGTGCATATGTATATCTGCTGCTTGGGGGCACTAAGATTGAACCTAAACCTTTTTGACAAGATTTAACATCTAATGAATTCTGGAATGGGTATGACTTCTGGTAGTAGCTGGAATCTTACCCCCGGGAAAACTCATACTACAAATAGGGAATTTTCTTCTTTCATTTACTCTTACCTTTGGCTCAATGCTTATTTACTTCAGGTACATTTTGTGCCATTTTGTGAAAAAACGCCTCTTTTTAATCAACATACTTTTTTTTTTTTTTTGCAAATTCATGGTGCTCAGAGAAGTTAATGATTTAAGTCATATAACTTCTTGATGAAAACTTCCATAACTGCTACCCTCTTAATAACCTATCATTCTTTCAAAAATATTTTGGTTTACTTATTTTATTTCAGTAATAATTTGCATTTTTATTTTTGTAATCATGAAAAAAACTCTTCTACATTGAAAGCTGACCATACTTGTTAGATTACACATAATTATCTCCCAGGATAGTAGATTTCTATTTTTTTTTCAGATAGTTTAAGTTTCCTTATTTTTCTTGTATTATTTAGTTAATATTGGCTTACAACATTGTATGATTCAGGGAAATAGGTTCACACCTCCTCAGATGTATATCACCAACCTCACCCAACACCAAGGCACCCTTGATCCCTTTACTATAAACCTTTGTGCTGCCTCCCCACTTCATTCTCATCCTCACCCTGCCTGCCTCTATACTAGCCTCAACTTTATCTTTCAGGATTTGTTTTGGTTTAGTTTTGTCAGTTACCTAAAGAGATATTTTTAAATGTTGTATATTTAAAAACATGTATTGGTCATTAAAATGACTATTGAAAAATACTTCATTAACCATACTAAATTATATAGAGATTGCATTCTGTAGCAGAAAACATGCTTTCAAAAGAATAGTACACCTTCCTGTATCTTTCCATTTGGCTCTAATCCACCAACACTTCACAGAGCTCTACTCTACAAATTATAGTTGTCAAATCCAATAATCTAAGTTGGTGACTTCTTTACACATTGATTAATATCATATTGTTATTTTATACATATAATTTCATTGTTTCTCAAACAATAGCAAGTGACAACATGATGATTTTCAAGGCAATAAGAAATCTCAAGTAGGATAACACATAATTATTTGTTTTTTTAAAGAAGGCTCTAGTTTCATACATTCAATTTTATTTTAACAAAATAAAAATGTGAAACATATGATGATCTTGCAGATTTTTCTCTTGGCAAAGATTGCCTTCTGCTGGATAGTTTGCTTTTAAAGAGTCAGTGTCTCAATAGGACTTTGAATAAGAGTTTGAATTTTGGTGCATGCATGAAAATATAAAGATTTTAGTTGTAACATAAAAGTACAATCAAACTATCTCCATACAGAAAAACAAAAAATAATAACCAGAAGATTGAACAATGAGACCATATCACTGCATCTGAATCTTTAGTTATCATGTTAAATATAAACATTATTTGAATAGATGATTCATATAAAATTTTTAAAAATTTATTTATTTATGCATACAAGAGCTAGGGTACAGGCCAGTGTCCAGGGAGGTGAGAGGATTCACCAGAAACAGAGTAGGGAGCAGAATGGGCAGACTGACTGAAACACACTGCTGAGAGGAGCAGCAGGCAAGGCAGGAGAGGTCTGCTATGCCATGTGGGTCCCCTCCCTGACCGGTAGCAGGGATTGAACTTGTGCTGCAGGTGGCTGCAGTTTGCTTCATAGTGCGTTGCTTAACCCACTGTACTACCAGGGAGGCCCCATAAAACATATTTTTTTTTAAATTTATTGTTGTGTATTAGAACTAAGGGACAGGCCAGACAGGTACAGGTGCTGGGTGGGAGGTGAGAGGATTCACCAGAGACAGAGTGGGGAGCAGAATAGGCAGATGTACTGAAATACACTGCTGAAGGGAGCAGCAGGAGAGGCAAAAGAGGTCTGCTGTGCCATGTGGGTCAGCTTCCTGGCTAGGCCTTAAATTCAAGCTGCAGTGGTAATAGCTCTGAGTCTTAACCCCTAGACCACCAAGGAGGCCCCACAAATGTTGTTTAGTCTCCTTGGATTCTCATCAGATCTATCTCACTTCTGGGGCTTCCTTATGCATGTACTCCATTTTGGGCCATCTCTTGCATCCCAGTTCTGCCTGGGTTCATCACTCTTGGTTTCTTTTTACTTCCTCCTATCAACATGTGTTTATCTCATTCATCCCAAGTCCCACTGTAGTATGACAGATGAAAATCCTAGCCCAAACCAGACTATCTTACTCAGATGGAGATTTTTGTGGGCAAGTCAATCTCTAGGTAAATAAGTGTTAATGCGAGCATCAGGGTGGAACACCCTTAAAGTTCTTAAAGTTCTGTCCAACATGGACACTATCAATATATAGTTGATTCAGTAAAAGTACCTGATGCCTGTTGGGAGTGGAGATAATATTTTGAGGAAATATTTCTGGAAATTCTAACCAAAGCAGTAGGTACAAGGAATGGCAGCATTAGAGTTTATTTGTAGTGAGTAGTTGGGCATTTCCAAAAAAAAAAAATCTCATAACTGTGGGCCCCAGTTTGAAAATTATATTATAGAATCTGACCAAGATTTTTCTTAGTTGTCTAGAATATCTGAAATTTTTCCTACTAATAATGGGAGATGCTGAAAGTTATTTTGGTATGAAAATTGGCTGATCAAATAAGTTTCTAAAGACAATGAAATTGGAATTGAACTAAAAGGAGAAATGAAGTTGGATTAGAAGGTCAAATGTATATAAGGGGATTAGATAACAGACAGTTGACCAGGTAAGGAGACCAAAGGAAGCAAATTAAGTGAATTTCCAGATGAAAGAAAATAAAACAAATGATGTCAAATGTAATTAAATAAGTCTAATAAAAAATAAATAAAAAAATGACAACATTGAGGAGCGTTGGCTTGTTGATCATGAAGCATATCTAAGGGTTATGTTTTTTCTGTGTGTGTGTGTGTGTGTATTTAACTTTCTGGGAAAACAGTATTATCTTTGACTAAAAATTGAATGACAAATCCTCTTTGGAAAGTTTCTCCAAAACCTTTTTGTCATTACTGAAGATTCTCAGAAGAACTTGAAATGTTTTCTTGTAGCTTATAAAAAGTTAGAAAATCTTGCTTTCAAATATTAGTTGCAGGACGAATTTATAGAAAATAAAACATTGAAGATTCCCCTTCCTTTTCCTTTAATCCAAGAAGTCCGGTTATTTTTCAATATATATATATATATATATTTTCTTCATGCTTTAATATTAGCCCGAAGTGATGAATGGCAGGTGTGGAAAAAAGGGGACTGGAGAAACTCTGTCGATTTGAAAAGACTTCATTATTTTCACCCTGTTTTGCAGAGTGTCATTCTAAATAAGTGCTAGCTTGTAGAAGGTTTTTATTGTTTTTGAACCACAGGTTTTATATTACCTTAAAAAAAAAAAGAAACCTCTCAGCCGCAAGTTGGATGCATCTGGCAGCAATACAAATCTAGCACCACCCAGGGAGGGAGTGTGTTTGCTTCTTCGCTCACTTCTGGCACTCAAGAGGAATGCTGGACATCGGGAGACAACAGGAAGCTTGCCCAGAGCATCTCCACGCTGCTCCCCTGCCCCACACCTTGGGCCTTCTCATTTTGGAACACACAGGTAAGTATACTGAGGTGCTAGTTCAAACAGTGCATCCTAGATCATTGGGAGCAGGCCTTGGATGTCAAGTGCAGTGTACTGAGGTGCGGGAAAGGTCTCGACACCTTCAGGAGCTCTACCTGGCCTAGCTTAGGTCATAAGAGTCTCAGTAAATGCAATAAATTGCTGAAAAGATCTTTTTATGTTTCATGAGTATTTATACTTTTGAAAATCACTTTGTAGCATGCTTTTCTCTAGACTATAAAAAAACATTAAAGCAGGAGTTTAATGTCTTTTACAAATCAGTGGCCAGTGGTTCATCTGGTATTCTTTTATATTCACAAATTATAAGTTCTTATCTTATAGCACTTTATTGATGAAAAAATGAAGCATGTAAAGTTTTCACTGTCAATATTTTAAAATACTACAAATGGATAAAATATAGCATTTAACACTAGACAGTGAGCTGAAAAACTATAAAGATAAAATTTTCCTATAATATGGCAGTTGTCTCTAAATATAAAACTCAATGTTATAAATTTGGGTTCTTAATGAATTTTTTATATCACAAATTCTGTTTCCACTTAGATGTCAGAAACTGAGCTGGAAAAGATAAAAGTAAGAACAGCTGAGCATTTTGAAAATGATAAAAATAACATTTCTTGGTTGAAAGAAGGTAAGTCCTCTTGCTGTTGATTTGCTATTGACGTGAAAATTGTGCTTTGTTTATAAGCAAGAAATAGTGTGGAGGAGAATAAATGCTTCAGCAGTTCAAGTGATATTAGTGCTTTTGGTTTTCTTTTTCTTTTATATTCTCTCTTTTTTGGACTAAGTGGTAGTTTGAAGGTCTTTAGTAATACTGAAATGCTTCTAATGTTACCTATGTTGCAGTAAACAGATTATTTTGTTGGTAAAACAGTATCTATTTTCAACTCAGATACATATTATTTGTGAGGTCCTTGTGGTGTAGAATGTTTTCCTTCATAGCCTTGAAGACTAACTAATTTGAGGATAAGTATTTTTAAAATAATAATCACAGAAAGACTGCATGCTGTAGGAAATAACATCTACAAATAGAACGGCCATTCACTGCAATTACAGAAGCCACCTTCCCAGGGGAGAACGCTGTCGGTGTCGGGCACAGCATGCCTAAGATGGTTACTTGAAATACACACAAATCGATATGTTCTCTCCTATGATGAGTGCAAATTGGTGCAATTTTGAAAATATGTATAAACTCATGATTGTTTACTAGAAGTTTTGGTTTTATAACCTTTTCATTTCATGAATACTTTTAATATCTCTTTTTTAAAAAACCTGACATAATGTTTTCTATAAATGTCTTGTACACCATTTCATGATCTAGGTAGCTGTAAAGGGTAGCTGTGAAGTTGTTGCCATTTGTGATAATTGTTTTATAAGGTCTTAGAAAACTTTATATGTCAAGAAAGTCATACCACACCCAAATAATACTAATAATGCTAATAATGTTTACTGATGATTTTGCTGAATAATCATAACACCCCTATGAAGCAGTAATTACTCCTGATTGTCAAATGAGAGAATAAAATCCCAAAGCCTAAAACTACAAAATTAGGAAATGTCAAAGCTAGTATTTGATAACAGACTGTTTGAGTTCAAAGTCTGTGACTTTAACTACCACCTTATAGATGTACTGTATTTCAAAGGCAAAGACGTTTAAGTTACTTGTCAGATTATGCTCTGTGCTCCAAAAGTTTTACTACAATGTTAAAATCAATACCTCTACCTTCATGAATACCACCCCTGTCCTGTATCCTGCCCAATACCACACTCATTTTGAAAGTGTTTACTTTTTGAAAAAAGATCATTCCTCCTGTCTGATGGCCCAGTGACAAATTTAATTGCTACATTCACCTTGACTGGACATTCTATTTCAGCCATGACATTTTCTCAGAACCATTTCCTTCAAAAGCCACAGGGCTAACAAATTCTCTAAGTTCCTTTTAATAAAAGATCTTTCAATTAGAATCTTTTAACAATGTGAAAGTGAAAAATTGATATTGTGTGTGTGTGTATTTTGAAGCTGTACAATATAAAATCCCACCTCTTCAGGTGTATGTCAGCACAGCGAACTCACCAACATGGTGCCCATAATCCACCACCATAGACCACTGTATCTTCTCTCCTCTTTCCTCTCTACTGCCCCCATCCCCAATATTTTATTTGTCTTTGTCTTTTGGATTATTTCACTTAGCAGAATCTTCTTTAATTTCATCCATGTTGTCATAGTTTATTTTTTGTATTACTAAGTAGTATTCTGTTGTAAATATGAATGTGTGCATGCGTGTGTGTGTATGTGTGTACCACATATTCTTACTCTACTCCACACCTTGGCTATTATAAATAGTGTTGCAGAGAACACAGGACTGCATGTATCCTTTCAGATATTTTCTATGAACCCCAAACCCATGAACAGAGAGATGTTCTTCACTACTACTTACAGTGAAGTTTATATTATTTTTTACTTTAATCACTCCATACTATAGATATCTCATTATAGAAATAATGACCAAGTAGACCAGTCAATTGTTTCTTCAAGTTTCCCTCTTAAAAATTTTTGTTCCTTTAGTATAATTTAGGCATTGTGTTTTTGCGATTTTTAAAATCTACTTCCCAGGTGATCCCTTTTATCTCCCATTTAGATACTTTGTTTAACCTACACTCAAATTATGCTTACTATAATTTTATAAAAGGAAATTGAGGCAGATACTAGATGATAAACTCTTAATTGCAAGTCATCAGAATGAGTTTGTTTTTGAATATAGATGTCTATTTTAATATTAAGAAAAGGTGTGTGTGTTGGCTTATTTTATTTTTTAAAGCCAATCTGGTGCTATGGAAAGAACACAGCATGTGAAGGCAGGTGTAGGTGTGGTTTTTAAATCTCAACTCAGCAATTTACTAACTATATTACTGTGGTATTCTATTTGACTCCTTGAATCTCAAATCTCTCAGTTGGGGGTCTGTAATACTTACACTGGGGTGAAATTTCATTATTTCTGTATTTTTTCCTCTTTTTAAACCATGCTTCAAAATAAGTGTTTTGAAAGTCTGGTTCATACTTTGATATATCTGCAATGGGACCTGCATCATGTATTTTTTATATTTTATACAAATTGCTTCATATGGTCTCTACAACAACTTGATGTGTATAGTATTGGCCCGAACTTACAAAATCAACTACTAAGACCCCGTAGTAGTAGAGAAAGACTCTGGAGCTTTCTCAGTCTTGCAGAGTTGTGAGGTGGCAAATTGAAAATTGAACCAGATCTAACAATTTCAATTTATTTCATGGCTTTAAAACACTTTATCGCAGTGATTATAACACGGTGGGGATAACTTCCCCAAGTTATTAATCAGTGTTTTAAATTTATCAAACTCCTTTAAAAATGAAATACTTTGCAGTTGTTCAAACAAGTTTTGCCCATGAATGACAAAAGTGGTTGCCTTTCACATCATCACATCTATTGCTTTCCTCTGCAATTTCCGCTGAATGCTCTCCATTGTGAAAATGTAGGTGATCATAGCATTGTCTTCTTAGCACACCCTCTCTGGGGTAATCTAAATATAGCAATGAGCTCAGTGCTTGACCTTAGAGTGAACATGGAACTCAAAAGCTAGCACTATCATTTCCAAATTGTAAAAATGATATTCTTTTCATGTTCCCATTTTAAACATTTGTTCAACTTATCCAGTTCAAGTCAACATTTGTTTATCACTGCAATTCTGAGATAAGGCAGGGGCATGGCAGAAAACAATTTTTAAAAAGGAAAAGAAACACTGCACTCAAGAAGGCTAAAATGAAGTCATCTTGCTTTTGGCTAATGGTAAAGATGCTCTTACTTGCTTTCTGTTTTCCATGGGATAGCTCATGGATTTGATGGCCTCAGAGAGGGTGTCAACTTGCTGGTTAAAAACACACCAAGAGCTATTAGCAACAATTAGGATAAATAGTATTTGAAAAATACCCTGGTAGACCTGCAAACACACTGATTACAAAATGATTTGAAATCTATTTTAACTTTTCTCAACTCATCAGGCAATTTTAGTACTGACCCAAGGCAATCTCAGTCACTATGAGCTACTTCTTAATTTAATTTTATTTTACATATATATTTTATTGGACTACTATTATTTTAAATCATTGTTCATTATTTTTCACAATAAAGGATATCTCCCTCAGGTGTGGTCATCACGGCTCTCCCATCATGAAATCACCCATAATCTTCCACCTTAGTTGGTGGTGTTTAGTCACCTCCTTTCTCTCACCTCTCTTCATACCTACCCAGATGCCTCAGACTTACGGTCAGCTTTGGAGGATTAAAGTTTGTCTTTTCTAATCTTTTGTTTATTTGCTCTATATTACACATACAAGTGAAACCATTCAGTGTTTGTCTTTCTCTTTCTGGCTCATTTCCTTTAAGAGAATCCTTTCCAGTTCCACCAATGTCGCCACAAGTGGCATGAGCTTATCTTTTTTGATGGCTGAGTACTATTCCACTGTATATGTATATACAGTATCGTCTTGATTCATTCATCTATCTAGGGCATTTAGCCATATATTGTCTATCATAAATAGTGATGTTATAAATATGGGAGTGCATGTTTTCTCTCAAAGTAGTGTTTTTGTGTTCCTTCAGTATATACCTAGGGATAGAATTGCTGGGTCATATGGCATACCCATTTTTTCATCCTTAGTCTTTAGAGGAATTTCCATATTTTTTTCCATAGGGTCTGGACCAATTTACATTCCCAACAGCAGTCTAAGAAAGCTCCTTTTTCTCTACATCTTCACCAGTTATTGTTGCTGCTGTTTTTTCTGATATGGTCCATTCTTAACCCAGTGTAAGGTGGTATAGCATTGTAATTACAATTTGCATTTTCCTAGACTCTTCATGCTTTCTTAAGTTTGATATTTCTAAGTTCATTTCCTTCTCCAAGACTGGTAAATTTTCTTCCATTATTTCTTTAAATAACTTTTCAGTTCCTATCTTTCTCTCTTTCCTCATGATGTCAGATAATTCTCAGAGTTAATTTTTTTCCTCTTTGTATCTCTCTTTTTCTATTTCATTCTTTTCCTTTGTATCCTTGAGATAATTGATTCATTTTTCACTTTGGTTTATTTTACTTCTCTGAGTTTGTCCAGAATTTTTCATCTCCTCCATTGTTCTTTCTGCATCCTGAAATTTCATTGCTTTCTTACTGAAGTTTTCAGTTTCAATCTTCTGTCACTTGTTTTGTTCTTCATAATATTGACTTGTTTTTCTGAGTCTTTCAAATCTCTAAACTGTTTTTCTGAGTTTTCCTAATATTGTTCCAACTTTCTGATTTTCTTAATTATGATAGTTTTGAATTCTGTGTCCGATAAATAAAAAAGCCCTATATCTTTATGGTTGGTGCTGAAATTTTATTTTTCTCTACAGTGTATTGTTTCCCTAAGGATGTTCTTACCCATTTATATTTTTATTCACCCTATAGTTTACTTTGAGTTTGCTGTGCTGAATTTGGGGCTTTTGTTGTGTCCTTCCTTCTAACTTCCTGTTCTAGGTATTTATTGATTGGTGGGCACAGCAGTTGGGGCCCAATGAAGCCTGGGGTATATCTCTGATATCTCCTCAGGTTGCTCTTCATGTCACCAGGCCCACAAGTGGGCTGCTTACCCAAAAGCTGATTGAGCCAGTCTTCTACTTCTAAAATTTTAGATTGATCAGGTTCCTCCTTTGAACTTAAGAACTTCAATAAGATATTGGTGATGCCCAGGAATAAATACCTAGTTAGTTACAAGACAGGTGATTTTGAAGTAATATGTCCAGGGGCCATACTTGGAGAAATTCTGCTTTATGACAGTCAGAAAACAAAATGTGGTTTTTAAATATGCACAAGACAAGATGAGCTACATCCCACAGCTATGGACCAAATGCTAAAAAAGAACCAGGTTTGAAGGTGTTCACTCTCTAGTTGTTGAGTGAACACAAATTTGAGAACACTAATAGTGAGTAAACACTATTTAGGAGAGAAAAAGAGAATGCTGGAAGTAACAATGTCAGAAGCTGAAAATGCTAGAATTGTTATGCTGGCTATAGTTATCTATGTTTGAAGTCAACCAAAATGAAGGGGGAAAGCAAACTGATTCTGTTCATTCATTAAATAGTTAGACATGGCTTTTGGGTTGTCACTGCATGTATGAGGGCAGGACTTAACATACTGAAGAGTTACTTGGGTATATAAATTTGCAATATGTGTAGAGTAGAATGGGCAGGCAGGGGAAAGGTTAAGGCAGCAGCCTGAAGTGAAGAAAGGAAGAACACATGACCTGGATAAAATCATAACAAACTGAGAAAGAAGATAGGCCCAAATGTGAAAAACTTTATGAAGGAAAAATTGATATAGCTTAGAAATTGGGGGGAAATTACAGGTGGAGTAAGATGGCATGTAATACCCCATTAAGTCAGGGAGCATTCTGGGTAAGCATTTCAGTGCTTGCGACTACACCATTTGATACGGAAGAGAAACATCAAAATGAAGGGATGGAAGCCTTTAAATTGTTGCCATTTGCAGTTTAAAATCACAGCGTCACCAGTGTTTGAACTGCACACAATTTTTCACAATATTTCCTGATTTTTCAGGAAAAGCAGGAAATCTGAATTTCTATATGAAATCTCCTGATTTCTATAGGTTAAGTAAAAATAACAAAAGCCATAGTAAAGCACCAGTCAGGACAAATTAAACAAGGTTTTCTGAATCTATTTTAGTACACATGCTGCCACTTTTTAACTTCTGGTAACTTCTGTCCCAATAATTGGTATATATTAACAAAATCTAGTACAAATTCCGGGAAATATCTTCCATAAATAATGTTCATTGGCACAGATACACACACACACACACACTTATTTATATATATGTGCAGAATCGACTTTTTTTTACACTAAAAGTGTGAAATTAGAAACACTGAAATAAAACTTTTTGTTACTCAAAAGACTAACTATATATAATTGTACTGTAGTGAATACAGTATAACAAATAGAAGTGAAACAGGGCTACAGCTGCTGTTACTATGGGGCCTGACCAAGTTTGAGATTGAGCCGCAGCTAGAGCTGCTATTCCACAGGAGTCCTGGTGAGAGAGGCCCCAGGCACATGTAGCCTGTAGGGCAGCCCCAAGCTCCTGTAGCATCGACCTGGGCTATGCTGTGGAAGCCCCAGGCCAGTTTGGCAGTCTCCTACAATGGCTGTGGTGGTAATTGCTCTCTCAGTCTCAGCATAGGTCAGGTCTGGACAGCTATCAGGAGTTTAACTTTTAAATACCATGCCAGTATTATAAATGGACTAGTGAGTTTTAAGTTGCCACCAGTGCCATTCAAGGTCTGTGAGACCTTGAATGTAAACATACCAACTGGAATTGCAAACAGTCCAATCAGACTTGAAAGGTGGCATCCTGAAGTAGATATTAGCCAAAGATTTGGAGGGCTTGGAACCCATTCATCTGATGGCTTCACCCAGATTTGCTGGGACTCTAATCGCCACTTCAAACTGCAGCCTGACTTCTACTCCTTTGTCCAGTGTCTCTAAAATAGCTTTCTTCTGTTAGCTCATGCTACAGCACAGATACTTCTGGCACCATTGCCTGCTAGCCAGTGCTGACTGGCACTACTGACCTGTGTCTGGCCATCTCTTAAGAGTTGTGCACTACTTCTTATCCTCCAGCACTGCCTGTTGGTGCTATCACTGGTGGCATGGCCTGGTCTGGTCTCCAGATAGGTGCTAATTGGTATTATTGGCTGCTGTGGTGCCACCTCAACATCACCACCTGTGATCACATCCAGTTGCCACTGTGCGGCGGATCCTGGTCTACCAGAATGTAGACCAGCTCTAGGCTCTCAGCAAAGGCACAAAGCAATCAAGTATCAGCATCCTTTGGTTTGGACATTGGACACTGCAGACAATATCTGGGGTAGGAGAGCTGGTCATTTGTGACCTTAGAAATGGTTTCCCTTTTCCCAATTTGAACTTTTAATTAATCCCATTGTTGCACCCCGAGCCTGAGTGGTGTCTTGCAATTATGAGCACACAGGTGAGAACCCACAAACAGTGATCTGTCCCCCAAGCCTTTGTCCTATTTTAGAAGGAAGAACAAAATGCTCTCAAGTGTGCCCTGAAAATATCAAAACATATATTTATAATCTATCCCAGTGTTGACTATTTAATAACTGCTAAATTGGTATTTTGGGGAGTAGAAAGATAATTGAAAATTCATACTTAGAGAAAAGATCTGATTAAATGAAAGGGGGGAGGGAGGCAATGAACAATGTTTCCTCTTTTCATAAATGCCAGGAAGAGCATAGAAGGTAAGAATTCTGTAGTTATTCTGAACTAGAGGTATCCCCTTTTCTATAACCAGGCACATGGTAACTATACCCTTTGGTGCTTTTAAAATCATTTAGATGCATTTCAGAGGAAATGTCCCTAAACTTACTTAGTACTGATGTGGAGGATTTAGGTTATCTTCAATACATTGATTATTGGGTTGACATTAGAGAATAGTTTAGAGGTCTCACTATGCATATTTAGAAATTTCTGTTCTCAACGTCATACAAAACCACAAATTCATAAATCAAAAATTCCTTATCATTCTTGACCAGTGTTTGTTTGCAAGTGAGATGGAAAAAGTGAGACCCTTACCCACATTTATTGACATTCATAAGTCCTTGAACTTCCCTTAATTCTAAGATAATTTACTTCATTTGCTCAAAAACTAATTTCAGATCATGAATATTAAAACATTTCTGAAATAAATATTTTATTCAATTCAGCAACCACTTGATGAGACTTCTTTTGAATTCACTGACAACATATTGGACAAAACTACAAAGATGCCAGAAATGAAAATGCTTCTATTCCTATACTCAAGGAGCTCATGTATTTAAGTGCTTTATTATGACATATTTGTTGTGCTAATTCTCTCATTCAGATAATTCTCACTTTAAAAGGGCATATTGTTTTGTGTCTAGCTTAAAAATGAAGCCATACTAATGCATATTTTAAATTGGTAATTCCCACAAATAATTTTTATCAACGTTCGTTTTACTATGCACACACACACACACACAAACTGAACCATGTAGTCTTCATTAACTTGTGAAAATGTTACATAATAATCAAAGGAAGGTAGGAAAAAGTAACAGTCAAGTAGAATGTAGTTTTATCTTTCAGTGTAACTTAAAGGAAAAAATAGATGTAGAATTATGACTTTGCGAGTCACATGAATACTTAAAGCAGGAACCAGATAGTTCTCAATAAAAATTGTCTTGAAGATTGGAAACAAGGTGATGTGCTAGAAATTGGAGTAGAATTATTTTCTAGAACTAGTGGTAAAGAAGTTCTGAGGGGGGTGGTGTCCTAAGGATTAATTCTCAGCACTACCACTGCAAAAGCCCACCACGATGGCCAGACCCTGGCCTGGAAGCTAACCCACATATGGTGCAGCAGTCCTCTCCTATTTTAACCACGGCTCGCCTTAGCAGTGTATTTCAGTACATCTGCCTGCTCTGTTTCCCACTCTGTCCTGGTGACTCCTCTCACACACAACCCCCTCCTGGTATCTCTGGCCAGTACCACAGTTCTTCTACACAGAAATAAATAAATACATAAATAAACAAATAAATAAAATCTTAAAAAAATATAGTTCTGAGGGACTTTTGAGCTGAAACTTAAATGACAAGAAAGAATCGTCTGAGCAAAAATTCTCAGGAGAGCATGCCAACAGGAGCTTGTGCAAAAAGAATGTGGTTTGAAATGCAAGAAGGAAGTTAAAAAGGAAAGAAGATGGGAAGGATAAGAGGGAAGGGAAAAGGGAGCAAAGGAAGGAAAGAAAGAAAGGGTAAGGGAAAGAGGAAGGAAAGAAGGAGAAAATGGAAGAGGAGAAAGAAAAAAGTAAATATAGAGGGAGCAAAAATAAAGTATTTAAGTTAGAAATAATGTAAGACCTGCATCAGGAATCTTGACCTTTTTTTTTTTTGGTAATGGAATTAGAAGTCATTGGGGATTGAAAGCAATCACTTATATGAGATTAAAAAATTAAACAGAAATAGAAGATATTGCAATTGACTGAACAAAAGGGTACTGGGGTCAGAAAGAAATATAAATGTCAAAGAGGAAGAATAGGATTTGGGTCTATTTGTAGAATCAACAGAACTGTTGGTGCACTGGTGTGAGGCAACAGCAAGGAATGAGTGAAGACTGACTCCTGGCTTGAGGATATGCATGATAGCAATGTGAATGCAGAACAACAAAAGAGAAATTGACCATAGGTGGGATAATCAGATGATCTTGTTCAGGTGAAATGTAAAATGCCTACAAGGCATTACCCCAGAACAATAAGGAACAGGATATAAATTGGTCTACTATGAGGAATGCTGATGAAAAAAAAATCTACTTGAGATTTTGCTAGACCTGAAGATTAAGAAGATATCTGTTGATGAATAGAGAAAAGGAAATAAAATTTTAGGTTTACAAGATACACAGGAGTGTGTCAGGAAATGTTGCAGAATGATCCATAAGTAAATGAAAAAAGAGTAGCTGGAGTATCTTGATCCAAAGGAGCATTTATATTTGATGATTGCAGAGAATTTGGTTGGAAATAGAGTCTAGAATGTTTCATAGACTATGGTGAGCATTCTAGAATCCAGTAAACATGTGTCTCTATGCACATGTTCTATGTTGTATTAAATTGTTCTGTATTGTGTCAAAAGATGACATATCACTTTCAAGATTTAGCAATTAGAAATTAGAGCATTGATACTTTGCTAGTTTGTATTGGTCAGTGTTTTCCAGAGATATCATATCAGTAGAATAGAATATAATGATAGGAGATAGATAATGAACGAGTCTGAGAGTCCCACAATCTTCTGTAAGCAGCCCAGGGGCTCAGGAATACCAGTTCAAGTCCAAAGTTCTGAGAACCAGGTAAGTCAATAGTAAAATTACTGGTCTAATTAAAAAGTTCTGAGAACCAAGACACTAATGTCCATGGGCAGAAAAAGATGGATGTCCTAGCTTAAGTGGAGGAAATAAATTCGCCTCTCTTCTGTCTTTTCATTCTATTTAGCACCAAAGGGATCGCATGACGTCCATTCACTTTGGGTGGGGGGCAATTTCCTTTGATCAGTGTAATAATTCAAATGTTAATCTCTTCTAGAAACACCCTCACAGACACATCCAGAAATAATGATTTCCCAGCTCTCTGAATATCATTTAGTCTGGTCATGTTCACACATAAAATTAACTATCACATAGTTCTTGAGAGGAAATTAACAGGCATTGATTGTAGCTAAATATATAAAAAGATAAATATATTGGGAGACTTACAGGTGGTGCAGTCTAGAAGGAAAGTGCAGGTCCAGGAATTAATCCAGCTCTGAAGAACTAGACAAAAACAACAACAAAATATTCACATCCTCAGTCACAGAACAAATTAGTTCTACGTACTTTTGGTCCTCTCTTCTATCCATTGTCAAGATTCTAAATCCCAAAGAAGTAAACTTAATAGCTTTGACTAAGAAAAAGCAGGAAATCTTCCCTGACAGCACCACAAAACTGCACATAATTGGGGGAGAGATGCTTCTTCAGAGGGTATTTGGCATTCAAGTACAAGAATAAGGGAAGAATAAGTCCTGCGCGGCCCCCAGATCATGCTGACTCTAAAAATTCAGTACCCAAAACCAAATTTTCAGTGTTTTACTACACAATGGATAATATTTTCTTAAACAGACATGTGCTATTAATAGATCACTGAACATTTCAGGAAAGAGTACTTTAAATCTATTGGTTTCCTACTAAAGTTCAAATGTCAGAATCATTTTGATTTCTGATAACCTTACTTTATGTTTAGAAAATTCAGTAAAGGATGAGGTCTTCTGTGTCCTCATAGGTCAATAAATTAAATTCCAGTGGCACATCCTACAACTGACAGTTAAAATTTCTTTCCAACTAAAGCCTATAAAGTAGTAAGTTAATTTCTTATAAAATGATGATGCTGATCTCAATGGAATGGAAAGCCTAGAAGATGCCATGTCAGCCTAGCAACTATGACCAGATGAATTAATCAGTGCAAAGTCCCCATAAGTTGTTAAGCAGCAGATTTAAAGACTCTCTTTCAATAGTGATAGGGCAGTACATCAAATCCAGAATGATCTTAGCTCACCATTATTAATTGCAATTTTATGAACTAGGACTGAAGCAATCTGCGCAGACTGAGAACCAATCTCTGCTGTCTAACAGGAAGGAGAAAATTATAGATAAGAGGAAACTTCAGGAGATTTGCTCCATTCAACTGAGATTTTTCAGTGGCCCCATTCCTTTTTCTGTATGTCACAACAGCTGTTGATGTGATACACTTAATCAGCATTAGTATAAAGAGCAATCTTAGAGTGAGAGGAAAAAGTCCCTTATGCTCTATGTCTCAGGAATAAGGACATTCCTTTTTTATTTTTTTCTTTTTGTAAATTCTACAAAGAGATACTTTATTTTTATATGATTATGGCCCATTTCTTTCAGTTTAGGAACAGCATTTAGAGGAAATATACTTTCTAATAAAATGCACCTACACTAGGTGTTCAACAGACCATTAGTAAAAAAAGGAATGTGAATAGGGCCAATGAAGACATCACTCTACAGGCATAAATCATTTCAACCATTTTCACCATTATTTAAGCCTGTCGAAAAGGAAATGTGCAGCAAAGACAAAAAGCAAGGGCAATGACAGTAGTTTGCCACATATAACTTCAAGAAAAAATAGAGAGTACAACTCATAGAGGCTTAATATTAAATAAGCCATCAGGCAATTCTTCCTCTTGAGTCGGATTTCCAACCAACGTGAACGTGAAAAGAAATAGGTACTGTGCAGAAGGTGAGAAAGGTACTTCATGATATCTAATCTCAAGCAACAGACAGTATGAGAAGAAATTCTGTATTTTACCTCTTCACTCACTTGACAATTTATTTCCTTTTTTATAAATAGAATATTCTGCATTACAGATTGAGACCCAAACTTTCTCAAACAACAAAATGATACATGTTAATACCAAAACATAATGAATGTAAATTTCATAAAAATATTTTTAAGTTTACATATATAAATGAACTCTTCTGGAAGATGGAAATATATCAAAAAGTTATATTCATGATATAAATTAATAAAAAGAAAAGGTTCCACTCCACATTCTTGAAGTTAATTTCTTAGACAGATATATGGAAATTTAGATTGACAAGACAAAACATTCATGCTACTTGGGGCTTCTCAAACTATCACCAACTAATTTGGCTTGAGTTCCATTCCCAGTCAGGGAGCTAACCGACATGCTGCAGAGACCTCTCCTGTCTTGCCCACTGCTCCCCTCAGCAGTGTATTTTAGTGGGTCTGCCTGTTCTGTTCCCTACTCTGTCTCTGATGAATCCTCTCACCTCCCATATCTTGTGCCTCTAGTCTACACCCCAGTTCTTGTATGTATAATAAATAATAATAAATCTTTAAAAAAAAACATTCATACTATAAAAAAAAAGCATTTGCTTTACAAAATAATGTAAAAATAAGTAAACCAAATTAACAAATGTTTTGGTTTCCTTCAAAGCACAGACTGACACAAATAATATGTCTACAGAGCCCAAAAACTTATAATTCAGTTGGGGAAACAAAGCATCAATAACATATTTTTTTTTGTCACATGATTCAAATAACAGCAAGCTCTCAGGTCTGTGTGAAATAGAGTAGAATGTATACAACCGATTTGAATGGAATTTTCCCATATCAAATATCTCACATACCAAACAATAAAAGTACATCCAATTCCTTAAATAGATACAGATTTCTCTTAAAATTAAAAAGAGCTCATTAGTTTGTTTTATTTTTAATAGATTTAGCAGATTTGGGTTAAAAGAACTAAAGAGTCACTTGAAAATAACATTTATAAATATTGAGTCAGATTCTTATATATATAACTTAACAGTAAAGACCTCCTGTACTCTTTATTTACCAGCCTCTTCTCCTAAAAAAAAAGTTAAATAACTAATGTCCTAATTTTTAAATGAGGAAAAATTATAGCACAAAGAGATAGTGTTATAAGGGAGTTCAGTTTTCTGAGTGCAAGTCTTCAGTGAATCACTTACTAGGTGAATGCACTAAGAACTTATTTAAAAATAGCAATATAACTTGAAGCATAGTGTATAAGGCTTGAATATATCAGAATGTTCAAACCCAGGATAGTTAAACCTCTACATTGTATAGGCCAGCATCCATTAAGAGACAACTCTTAAGCCTCTGAATTCCTGGTCAAACTACCAAATACGAGTTCTGTAACCATTCTCTGATAGAAGTTTTCTCTAATAGAAAAATATAACTTCTTGCTACAATTTTACTTAAACAAAATTAGTCTGATCTTGGACTGTATATAACCAGCAAAATCATTTGCTCTGATCATTTTAGAGACCAAGTTAGTAATGTTAATTAAAAATAAAACTTGATTTTCAAAAACACTGACATACTGAATAAGGAAAATTTACATGGCTAAAAATACATATAAAACATACATATGTATATTGTTGTATCAAAATATTCCATCTCCTCTCTGATCTTTGAACAATATATTTATTGACAATCTTCAATTTATAAGACAGCTTATAGACTACAGTTTTTATCATTATGTGATATTATGAGAGCAAATATATTAGCACACAAGGTGTCTACAATCAGTATATATATAATGTTGCAGGGGAAGGTGGTTTTCTAAGGAAATCTCTCCATAAAGCAATAAATTTAAATAAAGGAGAAACACTAATTGTTTCATTAGTAGTTCTCAAGAACAAGGATGCACCTAGTTAGCTTATCATTGTATTTTTACAACCACCTAGGCCCTGGAGTGAAGCAGATGCCAAAAAATGATATGAACAAATAAATTCAAAGATGACTGGAGACTCAGAGGTAGGAAAGAGCAGTCCCAGAATTCAGGAACATGGGAGTTTGGCTGAGCTATATAAATCATGAGTAGCATTTCAACAGACAGCATTACATATTGATGGAATATGATGACGTTAAGAGGAGACAGAAAACTATGAGGTATTCAGAGAACAGTAGTTCATGTGTAGATGGATGAAGACTATGTTTGGGAGAGTAGAAAATAAACCTTGGCTATATTTTGAAAGGCTTTTAATTCCAGACTGAAGATCATAAATTAAATGTTTCAGACTAAAGAGTTTAGAATATGTAGGCTAGGATTGGGAGGTGGCAAGAAGTTAGGCAGAATCTCCATATAGTATAATAAACAGTGATTTAGAAAATATTTTGTGATTTGAAATCTTTAGAAAGATGGGTTAGAAGAGTAGAAATAGAGGTGGAAGATGGAAAAGCAGTTTAGTTAGAAGCTTGTTCCATTGACAGATGGGAAAGAATGATTTTGGATTGGGATACTGGTTGCCAGGGCAGTAAAAATAGAGTGGCTGGTACCTAAGAGTGTGCTGACCTAGAAGAGGCTTTGGCCACAGACCAGACATTAAGGGTAAGAGAGAGGAGTTGTCAGAGATGTCTGTAAGCTCTGGAGTGAAACTGGAATTTCTAATGTGTGTGTGTAGGGTAGAGGGAACATCTCTGTCCTTCTGTGAGTAACCTGTGCATTTTAGAAAAATTAGAAAATTCAAACAGCAAAAAACAATGTGTGTGTTTTATATATACCCATAAACATTAATAATTTTAATAAAGTCTGGTTATGCCATATATCTAATAGGTCTAATATAAATGAATGTGATGACTTTCCAGGTTAATAAATGTAGATTTATACCATCATTTAAATGGTTATAAATATCATTTCAATGGCTATACACACTGTATTGATATCTCAATATCTAAATAATACATTCCTTGTGTAGAAGGCCTTACAAACTTCCTCTACAGAAAAAGAAAAAGTAAAGTTTAAAGAAACTTAATTAAATTTGTCCAAAGTCACACAGATAATAAACAACAGATCTCAATTCAGGTATTTTGATTCTAAATCCAGTGTTTTTTCCATCATAGACTCTGCCTTGAAATACACTTGAAGATGGGTAAACAATAAGACCTCATATATATTCATTTTGACAGCTAAAACTAAAGAAGACTGAAAAAGTTTGGGGAATGATGCAGATGATGCATCTTTAAACCTATTATTAATATTATTTTAAACACCTATCTTCAGTGCAGTCATGGTGATGTGAAAAGGAAAGGGGACTAAGCTATGACATTAAAGGAAGATTCAGAGGCAGACTTATCTACAGATTATGATGATTAAATACTTTGGAATGAATTACAACTTTGTAATATTACTGCATTCATATTTAAGAGATAAAAGTTGGAGTTCAGCTCCCATAATATCCAGTCTTTTAAACACAAGCAAGTTATAAGGATTAATCATTTTAATATCTTCCCACTGGAGTTGGCTAACTAAACAAAAAACTTGGCCAAAGGAAGAGGGGAGTGAAAATCTTATTTTGTTTGCTGATCTTTGTAAAATAAGCACTTGAAAATAAAACATATCACATCGAAGTGTGTGTGTGTATGGGGGCGAGGGGAATAACTCCAGTGGCAGAATCAACTATGATCAGATTAAGAAACAGCAATATATTTTTGCATGGCTAATAAACAGATCAAAAACCTGCAAACCTAAGGATATTTGGATGCCAAATCTAACTTTAATTTTCAAACATTCCTATCTGGTCATACCATCTCTCCAGCAAGAAAATTATATTACACACAACACTGCTAGCACAGATTCAGCAAGTAGCTCCCCACTGTCAACCTTAGACGTGACCTTGATTTTCCTTGTTATATTTAGAATTTTAAAAAAAAATTGTCTCCTTAAATCTTTAAATAGTAGGATTTAGCAGAGAATAAAAGACACCACTCTGAGAAAGCTTTAAACCAGAAACAAACAATGTATTTCAGATAGTCATTATCGATACTGCATTTGTTACATTTTTCAGTCATGAACTAAACTTATTTGTGCTTTGGTGGCCAGCCTTCTGCACATTTACAATAATAATATTTCTTAATTAAAGTTACAGTAACTTAAAGGTAGTCAAGGGCTACTTTGTGAATTACCTGATTTATTAACATATATCCCATAAAAAGCAAACAAAAATAATAAAATGATTAAGAATTTTAAGTTTTCCTTTTACATAAAGGAGAAAATAATGTCAAATATTTTTCTACCCTCCAAGAAGAAATTTAATGCAACACAAGGAATTGTGATTACACAAATATACTATTATTCCATAAGGTACCTAAACATATGCAGTAATATGAATCTATATTTCTATCTAAACAGTCAAAATTATAGACATTCTATGAATTTGGCATTAGTCATAAGAAAAACTAAATGAACAACCTTGGGATTAAACAGACATATAGTCTAATTATAGCCCTCTATTGGCTCAAATATCTAAACTCTTAATTCCACCAAGACATCAGTCTTTGTGGTCTGTACTTTATAAGCAGCTTATAAACTCTATTTCAACATGCCCTAGCATAGTTAAGTAAACAGGTAGGCTCCCTGGTTGCTTCACTTTGTTTTTTTAAGGATTCATTTTACAGTAACTAATAAGCCAGAGTCAGGCAAACTTGTACAGTTTTGAAATCGTCCAATATTCAACTCAACAAGTATTGTGCTTAAATATAAACTCTTTAAAACTTTTAAAGTAAGCAGGTCATGAAACAAATATAGCTTTGTATGTCAACTCTACTTCCATTTGAAAATAAAACAAGCATGACTCAGATGTAAGTAGGCTTATATCATTTCAGAAAAATCTTTAGGTAAGGAGTAATATGTGCTTTAATCAATGAACAAATTGTTGTAAAGCTACAATAGACTGGAGGGCAATGTGATCGATGGGATCCTGATAATAAGTTAGGCAAGTTATACACAGCTAATTAGTCAGGGGCATTAAGCCAGTTTTTGATTTTTCTTTTTCAAAGTTTGTTCAAACATTTACAGAGTACCTTTTAATATACCATGAGGGTGCAAGATGCTCAGTGGCAGTGAGGACTGGAAGAAGAAAAAATGGATTGGTAGAAAGCAGGTAGGAGGGTTTGTAGGAGGACGAGTAGGTATTAAAAGAATGACAAAGTGAATGAGAAGCAAAATTTTGAAAATTAGAATTGTCAGGACTTCCTGGTAAATTACTTATGAGAATGAAGGAAACTGACCATTAAGGACCACATCCATGTTGCTGGGTATAAGATCAAACTGTTTGTTCAAATGGAAATACAGAAATTGTTGTTTATTACTCTAGTTGGTATGGGTTAAATAATTAAAGTGTTTTTAAATTACTTTATTTAAAACGTTCATCATTGTCAAGGTGTTAGAAGTGATGAGTCTTAGAAACTGGGACTGAATGTTTCTTGGACTATGGTTAAGTAAAATGAGGTCTATCTTATTTTCTGGTAGACTCTTGAGCAGTGATTAGCAGGAAGAAGATATTATATTATATTAATATTAGATACTAAGTCTTTTACTCAGGGAAACAATATGCTGAAGATTTGAAGAGGGATAGAAGCATAGGGTTTAAATTAAATTTCACTGAATCTCATGTCTTAAACTACAACTTCTGGGGATGAATGGGCTTAAGGAAATAGAAATCTAAGGTTAATGATAGGAGTAAATGATTGATTTGTTGAATTACGTTGTTACAAAGTGAAAAATATATCTTGCTAAATAATACTTTTACCCTTTCCCCATCAGGAAAAAGACAGCTGCTTCAAATGAATTATCAGATGGAAAACAGATTTAGAATTCCTTTGATATCTTCAATAAATTGATACACACATGAGACACAATCTTACATGGTATACAAAAGGCTGTGGAGTTTGCAAAAGTCAGGGTTGGTTCTACTTTTATGCAGAGTTTAGTTTTGTTAAAGTGGAGACATATAATGAATTAGTAGATGTAAGAAATAAAGTATGGAACAAAATAAGACCTTACATAAACAACAAAATGCAACAACTTTACCTAAGATATTCAATATGAAACCCAAGATATCATGTATCAAAAGATACAACCCTGTAAAGCATTTCCATTGCATAGTATTTGTACTTATATTTACTGGGAATGATATAGTCAATGCAAAGATAATGATGAATCTGTTACTACACTGACCTATAATCAAAATCTGGAACTACTACTTATTGAATGTTGATCTTGATCAATCATTTCATATTATTGAGTTTCAATTTCCATTGCTGCAGCAAATACAACTGGTAACCTACACAACAGACATTCTCCCCTTCTTAAGGAACCTCGATTTTGTTCAGAACTGTACCCGTTACAATAGAGCCAGAAATTTCCATGGAGATTGTTTATTCATTCATCCCAGGAGTGGGATGAACTCTGAATAGTCTAAACCAATGTCAATGTTCGCATCCGTGTTGTCAATGCTCATTTTAGACAAGTGTGTGACCTAAATCTGAACAATGCAAGCATAATGGCTGGGGACTTCTGGTAAAGGATTTGTTTTGTTTCATTTTTTTGGGAGAGGTAGGATTTTTTTCCCTTTGGTTTGATTTTGCTAATGCTGTTGGTTTTTATTTGGGGCTTTTATTTTTTTCACTCCGAAGAGTTCACAAGAACAGATTTTTTTTTTCTGTTTTGGATACTGTTAATTCTTTATGTGGTAACTGAAAGTGAGAAGGCCATTTTATTCTCATAAAGGGAAGCCAATCTGATAAAAAAAAAAAAGCCACATACTTACCTAGGATGACACAGAAAAAAAAAAACATAAAAATTAATCAATCTTCCTATAAATCTTTGATTTAATCAGTCCTACAGGTATCTAAGCCTCTGAATTGATATGTAACAAATTACCTTACTTTGTTGTTTTAGTAAGATGATTTTGCCTAAATATAGGCAAATAAAAATGTTCATGGCCTATATTATGATATTTGGTAGTTTAGGGTTATAAAATTCATTTCCCACTTTTCAAGCTCTTCCAAATAATTAAGGAAGAGAGAATTATTCCTATTACATTTTATGTGATAAAATAAATAATAATAATAAAATAAAATGTAAAACCAACATTAGCCTGCTATGGAAAGCAGGCAAGTATATCACAAAAATACAAAAGTATAAACCAGTATTTTTGATGAAAATAGATACAAAAATGCTCAAAAATTAACTATATATTATTTATAAATATATTTAATATATTCAACAATGAATTAATAGGATTTTATTTATTTCAAGGATACAAGGCTGGTTCAACCTCTGCAAATCAATTAAAATAAGTCACAACCACACTAACAAAAGATAAAAATCATATCATATCATGGGTGTAGAGAAAGCATTGACAAGATTCAATAGCCATTTATGATGAAAAAACAAATTCCCCCAAAATGTAATAGAAGGAACATATTTCAACACAATAAAGATCATATTTGGCAAACTTACAACTAACATCATACTAAATATGAAGAAACTAAAAGCTTTTCCTCTAAGATCATGTGCAAGACAAGGATGGCCAATTTCATCACCACTATTCAACATAATATTGGAAGTACTAGCTAGAGAAATTAGGCAAGAAAAAACATAAAAGTAATCAAAATTGTGGGGGAAAAAAAGTCATTCTATCACTATTTGCATATGCCATAGGAAATCCTAAAGATTCCACCTAGAAACAATCAGTGTGGTAAAGTTTAAGGCTTCAAATCCAATATACAAAAATTTGTTATGTTTCTATATGCAAATACAAAATTTTAATGTCCCATTTACTATCAAATCACAAATAATTAAATAACCAGGATTAAACTGAACAAAGGTGAAAGTATGTGCAATGAAAGCAATTAGACATTGTTAACAGAAATAGAGGGAATGCCATTCCTTACTCAGAGTCACATAATACCATGAATGTCCAAACCAATCCTGACAAAAAAGAGGAGGAACAGAGTATTATACTCCCTGACTTCAAACTATACTACAAGCTATAGTAATCAAAACAATTTGGTATTGTATAAAAATAGACAGAGACAAATGGAATAGAATTGAGACCCCAGAAATAAACTCACACTTGTATGGATAATTAATCAACAATAAAGGAGCTAAGAGTATATAATGGAGAAAAGAAAGTGTCTTCAATGAATGATGTTAACAAAACTGGATAGCAATATGAAAAGGAAACTAGACTACAATATCACACCATGCACAAAAAATATGATTCAAAGTGGATCAAGGACTGGGTATAAGACCAGAAACCAAAAATACATAGAAGAAAATATAGGCAAAAACACCCATGACATTGACTTCAGCGATGTCTGTGAGGATACAACTACTATCATGAGACAAACAAAATCAATAACAAAAAATGGGAATTATCAAACTAAAATACTTTTGTACAGTGGAAGAATCTATCATTAATAGACAACCTATTGAATTAGAGAAACTATCTGTATATCATACATCTTATAGAGGGCTCATATCCAAGGTCTAAAATAAAGTAAAATAACTCAACAAAAAGAAAAAATACACACACATACACACACACATAGCATTCACAAAATAGGAAGATATGAAACAGACATTTTTCTAAAGACTACAGACAGATGGCCAACTGGCACAGGAATGAGTTCTCATCATCATCACTTATCATCAGGTACATGCAAATAAAAACCATAATGAGATACCATCTCACACCTGTGAGAATGGCCATGTCCAGAGACATGTTGGTGAGGATGTGGAAATAAAGAATCCCTGGCACATCACTGATGGAGCTTAGACTGGTCCAGCTCCTATGGAAAACAGTATGAAAATGTTTCTCAAAAATACAATATCTGTCATATGTGCCACAATTCTACTAGGTATCCGAAGAACATAAAAACACTACTTTAAAGGGAAATAGACACTCCTATATTGATTGTAGCATGATTTACAATAGTCAAATTTTGGAAACAACTGCCCAGGGACAAATGACTAGATAAAGATGATATGGTATGTATACATAATGGAATACTATGCAGCTTTTAAAAATTGAGCTCTTGCCATATGTGACAACATAGATTGAGCTGGAGGGGATTATATTAAGTAAAATAAGTCAGAAGCAAAACATAAATACGGTGCTTTCACTTATATTTGAAATATAGAGAAATGAAACAAAGGGTCAGGCAAATGAGTTTCGGATTTGAAAAAGCCATTAGCTCTATCACCTGTAGACATGGAAAGTTCTTTTGTATGAGGGTAGGATGGAGGGCAACTAGAGACCAAGTTAGAAGCAGAGATAATAATCTTAAAAGACTACTAACAGCATGTGTATTAACTACTTGATTTTTAACATTTTACACATTTGTTAAAAATATATTATTTATTCATCATCCAGATTTCACAGCTGTTAACATTTGGCCATATATGCCTCAGATTCTTTTTCTTTTTTTCTGGCAAAATAAGCATCACATACTTTTTATTCTTTTTTACTTTGCAGAAAATCAAGATTCTAAGTTGAAACCCTCTTGAAAAGCATTCTAAGCCCAACTCCTACTATGAGACTGGCCCAAACATCCATCTCTTTAATCTGTTCATGCACCATATAAATAAGTGACACATTGTGGTCATTTTACAGACGAAATAGCAAACTCGGATAACCTGAGTCACACACAAGCTAGTAAGTAATGCAAGTGGGATTTGAACTCAGCTCTTCCTGTCTTAAAGACCTTTACTGTCTTCATGGTTTTAGTATCCAGGAAGAACAATATTCATCAATCTGAATAGTAACCATCCATTCTCAGCTTTTATCAAATCCAGACCCTATTTATTCTGCTTTATTGAATATTTATTATTTGCCAGACAGTATACAAACACAGACCAATAAAAAAAAAAGCAATCAAGCACTGTATGCTTTTAGAAGACTTATGAAAATCTATTTCAGTGTCTTTATTTTTTTATATTACAATTTTTTATTAAAATATTTTAAAATTTACATATACTTGCCATTAATTATAATCCCCATGTATTCCCCATCACCATCTCACCAGTGCACCATCACCTCAG
>JAGFMF010011868.1:1637687-1652249 GCA_019455555.1 Galemys pyrenaicus | reverse complement strand
CCCCTCCAGATCCATCCATGTTCCCATGAATGAGTCTAGTTTTTCATTTCTGATTGCTGAGTAGTATTCCATCATGTATATGTACCACAGCTTCCCGATATTTCAGTGTCTTTATTCCTAATAAAGCTATTTCACAGACATCTCCTGCCATAGGACCACTTACACCCCTAACTACCTAGTGTTGCTGCCAAGATAAATTCATTTAATAGTTTGACTATTAACTACCCAAAGTCATTAATAGAGATGATTTTACTGAGGTTCCCAAACTACTAACCTCAAAGTCCTTGGTATTCAGAATGTAGTCCACTGTTTTTTCAGTGTGGTGCTCCATTTTGTCTTGTTAACAGAGTTAGTCTAGATATCAAATATATCTTGTGTTTAATTCTTATAAGTCTCACCTCTTATTTTCCTATCTTCTACTTCATATTGGTGATGATAGAATGTGGAAGATTCATTCATTCTACAATTACTTAACACCTTCCCCTCCCAGGTACTGTTTTAGGCATAGTGAAAGGAATCAATAAATAATCATGTTTGTAGTTAAGTGGAGAATCACACTTAAGTAAGCACTAAGCAGACAATAATAAAACATACAAGTGAATAGTATGTCTACTGTTGAGAAGGGGTAAAGAGTAGAAGCAGGTAAAGTATTAATAAGGTAGTCATTAAGCAAGGCTTCTGTGATTAAGTAAAACCTAGGCAGGAACCAAAAAGAAATGAGGACAAGGACCGTCTTTATATCTAGAGGGAAATAGTTTCTAGGATGGAAATAGCAAGTGCAAAGTCTCTGAGTCAGGATGATAGTTGGCATATTCAAGGCCAATGAAGTTGGCTCAGCCAGGCTGAGTGCTAAGAATTAAGTCCAGGAGGATCTGGGACTGAAGCAAAGAAGGTTTTAAATTTTAGTTTAAGAGGAATGAGAAGTCATTACCATATGTAAGTAATATCATCTGATTTATAAACTATAATTGAATTGATAAGGCATGACATTTGGGAATTCAGTGAGGGAATACTTCAAATTCTATGTGTATGAACAAATATTTTGAATGTCTCTGCCCAAAAGGATTTTTTCCCCAAGCCCCTACTTCCTATGTTTAATATATAGGTATTAAGATAGATCAAGGAGCCACCCATACAGGAACCACCCAAGTTTCTTTGTGAAACTAAATATTTCATGGGCCCCACACAAAATATAATGAATTAGAATTTCTGTGCCTAGGGCTAAAGAATCTGCATTTCAAACAATGTGCTCTGATGACTTAAATATCTAAGAAATTGGGACAACTATGGAGTTGGGGAAAGCTTTACAGGAAGAGATTTCTTGAACTGAGTTCCAAAGACATGAAAAATACCTTATCGAGAAAAGACAGAGAAAAATAATGGTGAGATTTCCTCAGGAAGAGGAGTCATTATGCCTAAAGACCTGGATATACCAACCAGCACTCAAATTTCTGCAAATAATCTGATATAATGAAAACCAATTTTTTTTTAAACTTTGCCTTGTACCAGGTATACCTGTGATATTGTATCACTACATCACCATGGAAGCAACATTAACAGAAATGAGGGTCACAGAAACTCAGTGGCATTTCTAGATTACTCAGTAAATAGTACAGACAGAATTCAGGCAAATGAGCTTTAAGTCTGAAACTTGCAATCTTAAGCATTAAACCAAAGAGGGTCAAATAATTAAGTAATGGGAGAGATGGAACATATAAGCAGGTTTTTGAATGCCTTTCTATAAGCCAAGGAGTTTTAATGTTGACATAATATCCATGAGGAAAGGAGGTACAATGAAAAAATGGTATTAAAATTAAGGGAATGATATAATACAATATGAGCTTTGGTATATGACTTAAGGCAAGAAGTAGTGATGACTAGAATTAATGGTAAAAAAAATGAATGAATCAGCTCCTCCAGTAAAATTATCTTGAGATAAAGGCAAAGAGTTGATGGCTTATTTGAGAGGAACATGCATACCTGGTGCTGGGAAAGCAAAAAAATGAAGTAAACGTAGACTGTAAAATGGTCTACTCCTACTCCTGGAACCTGTAACTATTAACTTGTAAGAAAAAGAGACTTTGCAGATGTGATTAAGGGTGCAGAGATGTTTGTTTTGGACCACCTGGGTGGCTGTAAACTCAATTATAATTTTTCTTACACAAGACAGGCATAAGCACAGGTAAAACACAGAGAAGAGTTGATATGACTGTGGAGAAAGGTTAGAGTTAAGTAATTACAAGTTAAGGAATGCTGGCAGAGACCAGAAGCTGGATGAGGCAATGGATGTTCCCCTAGAGCCTCCAGAGGAATTATTATCCTTCTGACACTTTGACTTTGTTCTGACACCTTGACTTTGTTCCAGTGAAACTGATTTCAGAATTCTGGCCTCAAGTATCATGGGAGAATAAATTTATGTTTCTATATGCCACCAACATTATAATTTGTTATAGCAGCCCTAAGACATTGAGGAAAGAAAGGCTGCAAAGCAATATACTGTAGTATTTTATAATTCCTTTCTTTACTGGCCAACAATTTACAAAGAATCAGAACCATGACATTACATAACAGGTGAAAGGCAGGTGGAGTGGTAATGTCCAAGGGATTTATTCAGAAGTTATACAAGGAGAAACCATATCCCAAAGCAGCCTATGTAAGGATAAAGGCTAAGGAACATATCTGCCTAATTTTATTCTCTAGACCCTTGATAATTATTCAAGAAATTCCATTCTATACTTCGTGATGTACATTTCATGTAAATGTAGGGAGAAAGACTAATTAGAAATAGGGCTTAACATGTGGTGTGAGAGACTCATCTAAGTCTGGACCTTTGACTGATTTCATTTGGCTGGGAACTCACCAGGAATGTCTTTAAAAGTAATGCTGGGGTAACACATTTAACAAGAAGAATATAGTCAATGGATCTGAGAGGGTACACAAGATTTGCATACAACATTGGGGATAAAAATGAAATTATATATTTAGGGATGTGAAAGAAATGTCAAGGGATTTTCTAACTAGTTTGTTGTATAAAATTGTATTTAATCAAATGGGCATTGAATGCAAACAGATTCCATTTTAAATCATAGTTCTACCATCCTTTCTATATGGGATGTATATTCATTTGTTTGATCTCTGTAAAATGGAAGTAATAACAGACAATATGTAGCATACGCCAGTATTAGACACATAGCATGAGCTATATGAAAATTATAATGGTACCTGTCATTAATGCATGAAGTGACTGTGTCAGAGGAAAAAAATATAGAACAGTCAAGGGTCTGACTGGACAATGGAAAAATAATAGAAAGCAAAGAAAACTTGGCAAAATTGTTTTTCTTAACTGTACAGATTACTAGGCAGAGGGGAAGGAAATCTTCATTGAGCGCGATACTCTCTATGTGTGTTATTTAATTTTTCTTCACAAAGCCACTTCCATTTAGGGTGATTTGCAATGCATTACGGAAGAGGAATCTTATGTATAAGGAACATAAGTGACTTCACAAAGTCCACTGATTTATCAGTTGGTAGAGACAGAGAAACCAAGTTAGATGTCTCTGATACCAGTTGTCACTAGAATCTCATTCTCTCACCATAGCCCACCATATTCTCCACAAATGCTTGAGGCATTTGTGAGCTATTTTGGAAAAGTGCTAAGCAATGTCTACCTAGAGCTAAAAAAATATTCCTGTTCTACAACCTGACAATTGTACTCCTCTGGGCTTATACCCAATAAAAATTAGAGCTTATATCCACCAAAAACATATCCAAGAATATACAAAGTAACTCTATTTATAATAGTCAACCACTGGAAACAGACTCAATATCCCACAACAATAAAATGGGTAAATAAAAGTGTGGTGTATATGTACAACAGGATATTACACAGCAATACAAAGGTTAAACTACTGGTACTGTAAAAGTAGATGAGTCTTAAAGACATGAGGTTGATCAAATACAGTTACATATAGAATATATGCTGTATTATCTCATTTATATGAAGAATGGGTAAAAGCAATCCATATGATAGACATCAGAATATTAGTATTCTTGGGATAAGGATGCCAACTGGCAGTGGGGTACAAAGGAGTTGCTTAAGTTCTGAAAATGTTTTGTCTTAATGGGGAGTGATTACTTGGTGTACACAACATGTAAATTGATTTGTACAATTAAAACTTATTTACCTTATTTTATATAGGTTATGTATTGATAAATATTTAATATTCAACATTGACAATTCAATGAAATCTATTTAGTAGGCCCTTGGTTAACCCCTGATCAATCAACCTCTCATTAAAACTGAGTTCCATCTTATTGAAACCCATCTCATCATTTCATCCCCTGCAACAAAGAAGTAGGACTCGACAAGCATTTATGTAACAAATGACAGAATGCCTATGATATTAATGGGGTTTCCACCTTCTTTACCTCCCTCTCTGTTCCTCAAGAAAACCAGACTGGTGGCATCAGACCATGCAGCTCAGTAGGTGGTAGATCCATTCCTATACCTGGCCATACTTTCATTAGAAGAAATAAACCATAATACCAAGCAGCAGCTTTACAGTATGACACAGCAGTATTGTTTGCATTAGGCCAATTTTCCACTTATGACAGCAGTAATAGCACTAAAAGCCAATAGAAGTGGTCTGTTCATTCAGAGATCAGCTTTTATGGCTTATTCTAAATATTATCAAGTGAATCAAGAGCCATCATTATAGTGTCTAAAAAGCCTTCATACCTTGTAAGCAAACAGTGTGACTTTGACAAATAATCATTAGTGTGCCTGTGTGAGGCCAGTGCCAGGGGAAAAAAGTCAAGTAACTGATATTTCCCTTCACATAAGTCATGAAAGTAATGTTGGTGAGTTTCAGAATAAACAAAATGAATTTCATATGTAAAATGATATATTATCACTTTCAACAATTCCAGTATTTAAAAAAAAAAACACTTTATTTTCTGGCTACAGAATATATGGCATGGTCTAGTTGTTCAAGCTTCCTTAGTCCAAAGAAATTTATATGGAAAGTTCTATTAACTTTCTGTTTCCATTAGCTAACTGCTGAGGGTTTAGTCAATCACTCAGGCTAAGCCAATATTTCTCATGTTTCATTTAAAATAAATGTCAATAATTCTGATTCCACTATTTAATTATAGATTTTGTTATTATTCATGCATGCCAGAGATAATGACTTTTTAAGAGGTTTCTTAAGAAAATAAATAGTAAACCAAGTGAAAACCAGGACATGTTTGCCTCATTGATATTAGGAATTAAAGATTACAGGTGCAAATACAAATTTCCTGGAGTGTAATTTGATAAAATTACAATCTAATAGATCATGGGTTAGCAAATTTTGTAATGGGCCAGGTAATAAATATTTATAACTATGCAGACCAATCAGTCTCTGCCACAACTATCTGTACTATACCATTGTAGTGTAAGAGTATAGAGGAAACAAACCAAAAAAGGCCACACTTGACAAACAGGAAGTAGTTTAACTCTGTGCTAAAATAAAATGTCTGTGTGAACAGGGCTATGCCTGCTTCATTCACCATGGTATCCCTACATAGATCCATAGCATTGAGTATGGGTTAGATATTTGATAAATATCTACAACTAAAAACTGATAAATCATAAACCTTACAAGTCTATTTAATTCATTGACCAGCCATTTCCAAGCCTACTCTGAGAAAATAATTAGTGGAGTATGCAAAGGTTTTGCTATGAGTATTTATCTCAAAAATAAAATTCCTGGACCAGATTACAAAAGAACTTTATCAATTTTTTAAAGGATAACTAATGCTCATTTTGCCTTTTAAAAAAAAATTAATAGAGAACGTCCCCTAGTATAGTTTACAGTGCCAACATTACCATAATTCTGAAAGCTAATGAAGATAATAAAAGAAAAATTTTAGACTAATATTCCTTAAAAATATGGATTCCTAAATCTTCAACAAAATTTTAGAAAATCAAAGCTAACAATATATATCATGATCAGTGGGACTTATCACAGTGATGCAAGGCTGGTTTAATAGATGTAAAAAAATCAATGTAATACATCATGTCAATAAAAGTAATGAAAAATTATATATAATATTAATAGATGGAGAGAAAGCATTTGAGATGCAACATCCATTTATAATAAAAACAGACAAAAATAGGAAACAGGAAATCAAAGTAGGAAAAGAAGTGAAAATATCACTATTTGCAAATGATAAGATATTACATATGGAAATTCTTGAAGGTCATTAAAACTTTATTAGGAAAAAAAGGTTAATTCTGCAAAGTTGTATATTACAAAATTCAAAATATAAAGTCCTGTAAGATTTTTTTTTATTTACAATGAATGAGAGCAAAAGAAATAAAGAAATTAACTCCATCTATTATTGCTTCAAAAGGATAATTCACAATTAACTAAGGAGGTAAAGGATCTATACCACAAGAACTACAAGATTAACTACATATAACTAATATATTATGCAACTTATTATAGTATGGTATATATTTAATTAACATATAATTAGAAGTACATCTTAATATTGTGTGATATATTATAAATAGTGACATAATTAGATGGAAGAATATCCCATGCTTGCGGATTGGGAGATTCTAATGTAAACAAAATTACTCCTGACTAAAACAATACATGAATTTAATGCAATTTCTATCAACATAGCAGCAATGTTTTTCAAAGAAATTGAATAAAAAATATTGAAATTTATATGGAACCACAAAAGGTATTGAATTGCAAAAGCAATTCTAAAGGGTAAAAAAGGATACAAACAGAGGCATCATGGTACCTGATTTCAAACTTAGATACATGGATCAAAGGAACCCAATTGAAATACCAAAAATAAAGCCACACACCTATGATGAAGGAGCTATGACAATACAAAGGTCATAAATGGTATTGGAAAAAGTGGAAAACTACACAGAAGAGAATGAAATTGGATCTCTTTACATGTACAAAAACAATTACCAAATGGATTAAATATTTATATGAGATATGCAATGATGAAATGTGTAAAGAATATATTAGCAATATGTTCTACAATATCAATGATAAAAATGTTTTGGGAAACTTGACCCTATGGCAAGAGAAATAGAAAGAAATATAAAGAATTGGGATTACCTTAAGTTAAAAAGCTTTTATATGGTAAAAGAAAATAAGATTAAAGACATCCTACTGAAAATGAGAAAATATTTATACAACATATAACTGACAAAGGGTTTTAAATCCAAGACATAAAAAACTTACACGTTCAAAAATAGAAAAATGACACAATTAATAAAATTGCAGCAGACATGAACAGACAATTCACCAAAGAGAGTATCCAGAAGGTCAACTGATAAATGAAAAAAAATTGTCATTTCTTCCAATAAAAGTAATGTGGTTTACAACACAATAAGATACCATCTCACACCTGTGAAAATGGCACACATTGAAAAGATCCCCAACATCAAGTCCTGGAGAGGATGTTGAGAAAGAACAATTTCACTGCTGGTGGGATATAAATTGGTGCTGCCATTATGGAAACAAATCCGTATTTACCTTTAAAAAGCTAAAAATGGAAATTCTTGTGACCCTGAAATTCCACTCTTGGGCATCTAGTGAAAGAATATGAAACTATTAGTACAAAAAGTACATACTATACAATATTTATTGCAGTACTATTTCCAATAACTGCCACATGGAAACAGACTAATTATTAATAATTAGATAATTAAATTAAAAACATGTGATATATTCACATAATAGAATATTATTCAATCATAAGGAAAGATGAAATATCACCATTTCTTGCACTATAGAGTGAGTTTGAGGAAATTATATGTAGTAAAGCAAGTCAAAATAACAAAAGAAAAATAGCGGACATTTAAGTAGCATACAATTTGATAAAGTAAAATGATTTTTTAAAGAGTAGACATAAATAAACACCAAGAGGCCATGAGGGTCCTGAGGTTAATGTAGGGGAAGGACAGAGGGAGGGAGAGAGGAAGGGAGATGTAAGAAATGGTTTACCAAAATAAGATCAATGGAAATGATGATGAAGAGACATTTTCTTATAACTATAACTAAAGGAATCTTTGTTTGGAAGATTTATATTACCTTGAAGAGACAGCTTAACTCTGCTGTTCTCTTTGGCAGACAAAGGACTAATAATTTTCATTTTTACAGATAAGTAGTTTCAAATGATTATAGATTTTATTCTTCATTTTTATAGAACTTATTTTGTAAAATTGGTAAAAGTGTCCAACAGAATTAATCCAGAATGAAGAATAAGAATAGTGAGGATATGGGATTTTAAATTTAAATAACTAACAATATAATTTTTATAACATTCTTTAATGTTTATTTAATTTTGGAACTCCTAATTCTTCAGGATACTGAACACTAATTTTTTTCAGGAAATATTTTTCAAATGTGTCTTGTGACACTAACATGAAAAAAGTCATCAAATAAATATATTTGTCAGATATTTACTGTATTTTATAATTGTTTATTTTATTGAATATGATTCTGAACATTGTTTCATTTTCATCAGATAATTTATGTGCAATAAAAAGCAACAATATGAAATCTGAAATGTCTAATTGAATGCCCTGAGAATCATTTTTTTAAAATCAACTTGTTCTCTCTCTCTCTCTCTCTCCTCTCTCCCCCGCCATACATACACACACAGCTATTTCATTTCATTTTTTTTTTTTACTTATAACATTTAGAGCAAAGTCTTGTTTTTGAGAGGTTAAAAAAAAAATGGTCTCCAAAGAGAAATTATGGACCCCATTGTATATTTTACTACTAAGTAACAGAAAAAGCCACCTTTTCAAAGCTAGGATCTATTAGTAATGTCTGCCATGCCACTGTATATGCCACATATTTCACTGTTTTGCTTTTTTCTCCCTTGACCCCATCAGAATGCTCTTACAAACCTAAAATAACCTACATTTTAAAATAAAATCCTCATAACTCTGAGTTTGCAGAAGGACTGACTTTTTCTCAATTAGCAGATATTGTATTATCTGGAGTTTACTGTATTAGGGAGGATTTTTCTGGACCATCTCCCAGGTGACTGCAATCATCCTAAAATACTTTTGGAGAGAAACAATTCTGTGATCTCATGCTAAAGCTTTTAAGACTTCCCTTTGGATTAAAGGTCTTAGCATCTAATTTTTTAGCAGAAAAAAAGAGGTGATAAGTACTATATAAACACATATTTTCTTTAGCGTGATCTTCAGAGAAATTCATGGTTTGAGTAAGTTTTAATGAACTAGCTGGGCTTAGCACACTTGTTATTCCACCTCTGGGACGAGCATCTGCATCTGCATGAAACCACATGCATGCCTTTCGTGATTCACAGCAGTACTCTAAGGATCCTCTTCTCTGTGCAGACAGCCTTTCTCAGACAAAACTCAGGTCTCTAACTAGACTTCCTTTGATAACAGGTAGACAGGAGTGTGAAAAGAATATTAGGAGGCAGAATGAAAAGGGAGGACACTATTTGACCTGGATTGAGACCTTAATGGGACCAGTTAGAAGGCACTGCCTATGAACGGCTTTTCAGAGAGATTTTGCAGATGTTAGTCGCTAGCTGTCTATATTTATTTCCGTTATCTCCTTTGATGTCGTTTCCATTTTCTTTTTTTTTTTTTTCAAAAATCATGCTGAAAGGAAATTTTTACTCAGAGACACAGGAAATATTCATTTAAGTTTTTGAATGAGAAGTTGGAGAAATGCATGGGAGAATTTAGAGGAAAAATAATTGGGTTTCTACATCCCAGCAATACTACCTACCTTTTATATCTAAATTCTAAATGTGTTGGGCAGTTTTTCAGAAAGTTAAATATGTTTATCATTCAAGCCAGAAATTCCACCCAAAGGCATTTACTTAAGAGAAATTAAGACTTTTTCACAAAACCAGTATCTTAATGTTCGTAGTAGTTTTTTTCATGTTAATGAAGGAAACCAGGAATCTCTACATATCTACCAATAGAAAATATATTTTGAAATTGTGGTTTATTCATATAGCAAATGAATTACAATGATTAAACATTACAATAAATTGATTTGTTATGAATGAATGAACTTGACAACATGGATGAACCTCAAAAACATTGTGCTGAGTTAAGGAAACCAAATATAAAAGAGTTCATGCAGTATGGCTCCATTTATATAAATTGCAAGAAAGTCAATTTTAATTTTTAGCGACAGAAAGCAGCTTAGTTGTTCCCTAGGCCTGGTTGGTGAGGTATCTGGTGACTGCAAAGCAGTAGGAGAAGCACCTTTCTGGTGATATGGAAATATTATGCACCTCGATAATGGTGGTTTTTTATTTACTAAGATTTCATCAGACATTTATAATGGTCATATCATACTGTACATAAATTATACTTCCATGAAGTTGGCCAAAATAAATGTGCTGAGCGACCCTTTGCCCATAGGGGTTGCCATTACCCCTTTTTAAAAAGTGTTTGAATAATCACAATTTTAACCATTGTGAAATGTGGCTACTTGTCACTTCTTATGCTTTCCCATGGGATTTTCAGAACAACATAACCTTTGAAACTGAGTCCAGACGAAATACACAATGGAATATTATTAAGCAATCAGAAATGAGAAACTAGGGCATTTATAGAAACATGGATGGAACTAGAAGGAATTATACTCAGTGAAACAAGTCAGAAGGCAAGAGAAAAATACCGGATGGCTTCACTATTAGGAGGAATATGAAAGAACAACAACAACAATAAAGAATGAGCTCAAGGAATCGGGCAATTATAACCAAAAGTAAACAAAAAAACTCAACAAGACCAAAAAGCCAGGATAAACCAAGGGACTATGGGGTGGGGGTGGGGGGGGAGAAGAGGATGGGGGGAGGGCAAAGACAGAGAAGAGGCCAGAGGGTGCACAAGGGACTGAGGCGATGGTGCACCAGTGAAATGGTGGTGGGTACTCCCTAGGGACTACAAATGATGTCAAATATAATTAATAAAATTAAAAAAAAAAAGAACGAAACTGAGTCCAGAGGCTGAAATTCAAGGTCCAATCCTGTACCTAATTTTCTGTGAGGTGAGACTCGTCACCTTAAATCTTAGTTATTTCCTTGGGTCTCAGTTTTCTCAGCTGTACAATATGGGTAATGGGACAGTCTAGAAAATTTAAGTTAGCAGTTAATGGCCAGTAAGTCACATTGTACTATATGCAAGTCCAGTGCAACCTAATTCTTGCTAAATATTTAAATTGGGGCTTCCCTGGTGGCCTAGCATTTATGTCTCAGTACTACCACTGGGATGGTCTGAGTTCAATTTCCCATCAGGGAGCGAACCAACATGGCACACCAGATCTTTCCTGTTCCATCCACTGCTCCCTTTAGTAATGCACTTCAATAGATCTATCTGTGCTGCTCCCCACTCTGACTATGGTAAGTCCTCTCACTTCTGTACTTCTCTCCTGCACCCCAGTTCTTCTACACAAAAATAAAATCTTTTATAAAAATTTAAATTAATTGCCAATATTGAAAAGTCAGAAAAATTTAATAAAATTTTTAGACTTCTGACTTCTCTTAAAAAAAACTAAAGATTTTTAGGATTAAAATTCAGTCAATTAGCTGAAACTGATTACCTACATTTTGTTTATCTATGTATAATATTGTCTAGTTTCCCTTGTTTCTTATTAGACCTTTCTTATTATTTACATATCTGCTATAATTTTGAGTTTGGAAACACTATCAACAATGAGTAACTTGAATCTTCAAAATGCAACAAGCTTCTAACTTTGCTGAGATACCTATGATAACATTTTAGGAGAGAAAATTTAGTGTTTTAAAAATCAGTCATGTGTGGGCACTCCCCTCCCTGGTGGCGCAGTGGGTTAAGCAGCGCACTATGAAGCAAACCGCAGCCACTGCAGCACAAGTTTGATCCCTGCTGCCGGCCAGGGGAGGGGACCCACAAGGCGCAGCAGACCTCTCCTGCCTCGCCCGCTGCTCCCCTCAGTGTGTTTCAGTCAGTCTTCCCGTTCTGCCCTCCACTCTGTCTTTGGTGAGTCCTCTCACCCTCCTTGCCTCTGGCCTGTACCCCAGCTCTTTTATGCATAAATAAATCTTTTAAAAAAAATCAGTCATGTAAAGTCACTTACTCAATTGTAAACATAGAAAAAAAATTTTAAGCAGTGAAATTCTGCCTAGCCTTTTACAACCAGAGAATAACCCATAAAACAGCCACACATGTATTAGAGGAAATTTCAAAATTAACGTTTTCCAGTATTCACATTCTGATGGTCATTCATGGATCTACAAGTGGATGAAACACAGAAGTTAGCACTGATACATATTGTGTATCTATTTATAATTACTCTGTATTTTTCCTTTTCATTTTCCTATAATTTATCTTTTGGGTTTCACAGCTACATATTATTTATAAGATTATTTTTGCAACTTCTTATTCACTTCTTATTTATTTTCCTTGTGTTGAAATGTTTTAAAAGTATATACCTTAGAAATTTGAAAGGACTAATTTGTAAAATCAACTAGTAATTGAGACTTCACTTTTCCCAGCGTTGTTAGTATACTCTGTCCACATATTTCAAATTTTTAAATAATCTAAAAATTTCTAATGTATTTGCATAAATCTGTGATTTGCATTACTATATTTATCAGAACTTTGTATTAGTCATATATTTATTTCCTGGAAGAAAAATAAACTCTTTGAATATTTCTTTATATTTTTGTCTAAACCATATTTCTCTATTAACCTTTTTCCCCTTCCCTCTCTTTACCTTGCATTCAGTTTCCTTTTAAATTTTCTCTAACTGAATACTTGAGTTGTTGTCACTTAAGAATAGTAATTTTGCTAAGTTTATATTTGACTCATGCTTTAAGTTTAGAGAGTTAACATCATTAAAATTGGTTCTTAAATATAAGGTTGACTTCCTCTTTGTCCCAAGAAAACTTTGGAGAATAATATTTAAAGTTTCAGTTGGATAGGTGTCTCTTTTTTAAGTTGTCATTAATTTATAATTTTATCACACTTCACAATAGATGACCTGTACATTCCTGCCTTGGGGAATTTCCTGGATTTTTTTTAATGATCTTGTCTGTAATGATGATAATTAATTTTTATGTTTTGTAAATATTGAATATGGATATTCCCCAGATGTCTAAAAAGAATATACAGAGTTCAAATAAAACTAAGATTCTACCCACAACATGATGGAAGAGGGAAGTTCTGGGAAACCTCTCCCTTAAGTACAACATGGAAAAACTAAATTTTGTTTTCAGGAAAATTCACCAGTTCATCACCAGTGATGGGGGAACTGAACCATGGATACCTTGCTCTGAGGCTGGTGACTCACTGTTGAGGTGGAACAGACTTGTGGTCATAATTTTCAGTTAAACAAGTTGGAAACTGGGCACAGACTGTGAGGGCACACAGACTATTTTTCAGCAAAGGGAAGTGCATATCTACAGCACATGAGCACTATGAATGTTGGTTTAGTTATATAGATTTTGGCTACCAGCAGCGCAGGCAGCAGACTACCCATCTGCTTCCCAAACACAGAAAACCAGGGTAGGATCTTAGAAAAGAGACACAGGAGCGACAAGAGTACTAACTAAAGAGAATGAATATTAAAAACATAAAAGTAGGTGCTGACTGAAATGAGAACAAACATGGAAAGCATATTAAGTAGACTGAAGTTGCAAAAGACAAAATTTTAGAAATTACATAAATGTTTCCAGGGGCAGAAGAGAGAGAAATAAGATTTAGGAAGTTTTACAAAAATAACAGAATCCTTTAGAAGAGGAAACAAGGATAATGGGTAGTCTGGAAGATGAAGAGAGAGAGAGAGAGAGATGGGAATAGAGGCCCTATTCAAGTAATTAATAGCTGAGAACTTCTCATATTTAAGTAAATAATTAAACATGGAGAACACTTCTACCATTTTAAAGTGCACACTGAACTGAACTTCACCAAGACACATCATTGCTGAATTATCAAAGGCCAATAAAAACCAAGATATTAAAAGCTGCTACACAAAAATAAGAATGTTACATATGAAGGAGGCACCTTGATGAGACTTTCATCAGATTTCTCAGCAGATACACTCAAGACAAGAATAGAGTAGAACGATATATACACAATTCTAAATATAAAACTTCCAGCCAAGAATACTCTATCATACAAAATAGTCATTTAAATATAGTAGAGAAATAAAGACTTCCCTAGATTAAAAAAAGTAAATGGAGTTAACCATCACCAGATGAGCCCAACAAAATAGATTGTTAAAGAAATCTACATTGAAAGGAAACACAAAATCACGAGCAAAATAAGTATTACTATTGTATAAGAAGTATAAACAACAGCAGTATGATATAGCAGAAAATGAAAGGGAGAAATAAAAGAACAGAACCTGTATAGTCAAAGGATGCTGAGTCAATAACAATATAAAAAAGACTTTTTTTTTCCTTTTCTTTTTTTTATTAAAATATTTTAAAATTTACATATACTTGCCATTAATTGTAATCCCCATGTATTCCCCATCACCATCTCACCAGTGCACCATC
>JAGFMF010011868.1:1616786-1632058 GCA_019455555.1 Galemys pyrenaicus | reverse complement strand
ACAGCAGGAGAGGTCTGCCACGCCATGTGGGTCCCCACCCTGGCCGGCAGCAGGGATCGAACTCGTGCTGCAGTGGCTGCGGCTTGCCTCATAGTGCGTCGCTCAACCCACTGCGCCACCAGGGAGGCCCCCAATTGTGTATTTTTCAATAATGAAGAAATATTGATACCTTATTGCAAAATCTAGGTGACATTTTAAACATTTTTAATCATTTTCAAAGTAGTGGTGTATGCCCCCCCAAATATAAGATGCAAAATGATGGTGTTAGCCACAAGATAATTGCAGCATTTGAAAAGTAATACTAACGTATAGTGAACTTACTGTTCCAGCCATGAGGGCTTAGGAGCACCTGAGTCTTGTTGCCACGTAATATTAACAAGTAGAAAACTGGACAAAATACAGGAAATAAGTAGTTTAGATACTAGACAACAGAACTGGCTGCACTGTGATTCCTGAGAGAAAGAAAGTGAACAAGGTAAATCCTACCACCCTCAGGCCTTTACTTGGGGTAACTTTTGGGTGTTGGCATGTGAAGGGAAACCCAGTGGAAACAGAGGATGTCACTGAATTGAAGAAATAAAATTTTTAAAATGGGGAGGGCAAGAAAGACAGGGAAGAGACTCCAAGAGAAAGGAACAGTGCAGAGAAGTGTTACAGAAGTTGCCTAGGGGTATCTTAAAGCTTTGACTGAAAGTCTTGTTGATCTACAGGACAATATCAAGCAATAATTGGAGTTACAGTGGAAAAGTGAGAAGACAGAAAAAGAAAGATTTTCCAAATTTGATGAAAAAAAAATCCCACCAATTCAAGACTGTCAAATAACCAAAGAAAGTTAAACATGATACAAGCACAAATCAGAAAATCCAATGTGCCACATATTTTACACTTGCAAAGTTATGACTACTTGCTTGGGGTCTAACATTGCATCTCTCTGTATATGTCACATTTATATTATTTTAGTTGACACTATATAAGGTTCACATGAAATAGCCTTTCAGGTCTCTCTAAGTCCTCTCTCAAGATATTCATCTGCATTTATCAAGGGTGGTCTTGTTTATTTTACAGAAAGATACTTATTAAGAATATGTCTACATCTTTTAAAGAGCTTTTATGAACAATGTGTCCATTACGCTGTTCAACAACATATATAAGTAGCTACTTAAATTCCACATAGATTTTTTTCCTCATCAATGTATTTTATCAGATGATATCTTAATGCATTATTTTACATTTTGCTTTGTCTTCCAGGAATCTCAGTTAAATTTTGTTCCCAGTACTTATTTTCACTCTAAAGTTACTGGTATAACTATTTATCCATTCCCATTCCCACTTTTTCTTCACATGCTTCACATTCTTTCATCTTTATTTAATGATTTTACTGAAAGAAATTATTGAAAGTAAAGAAAGCCCATTCATTCCACTTGATGTGAATGCCTTTCATTCACAGAATACCTCTTTATGCACCAAAGACTGTGATAAAGACTTCATGTGCATTATCCAATTAATCCTCACAGCAATAATGTAAGTGATATTATTTCACTGCCATCCTGGTGAGGAAAGTTAAGACTTTGAGAGATCACTTACCAAGGTCACAGGGCTCAAACTTATAATTACATATCTCATGCTTTTAACTACTATCTATTCATTCTCTGGGCATTACAGGTGAGTGAATATAGCAATCTCCAAACATTAGGGGTGATGGCGGGATCATTACAAGTGAATAAGATTCAAATATAAACTAACAATCATAAAGAATGAAGCAAGAAAAATACAGTCATAACCATCAAGAGAAGTATCTGAGATACTGAAAGACCGTGGCTGATGGAGAGAAGGAACATGCTGAGATCTCAAATCTAGAATGTATGTGTTCCTTTAGAAGCATGATGTTAGGGTTTGATGATGAAGGAACAAACCAACAGAACAGTCAGGAGAGACCAACACTGTACTGACTCCCTTAATTTAAAAGCAATGGTTATGCTCTTGATTTTAAGGATCCAGAATTGACTATTGTGAAAGATTTAAAATTTTGACCATCCAAAGTCCGAATAAATTTCAATCAGTGCAAAGGAGAACTAAAGTAAAATATAATATTTTCTGCTAATAGTTATCTGATTTTTGTGCTTTATCCAAACTTAATAAAATAACACTCTTAAGTGTGTCTGTTCTTCTGTTGAGTACATTCTATAAGATCTCCTTGGTTCCAAAGGGAAATTTTTAAAACATCTGAGGTCTATAATTCTACAAATGTTAAAACTTGAGAAAATATCTTGTCTTCTCTGGACTTGGTTCATCTTTCAAGTGGGAGTATATCAGTCAGATATGCGCCAGAAAAATGATTTCACATTCAACTGGAGGAGAGTTTCATAAATGGACTATTTTCAAAAGTGTGGGTAGATGTCAGAGAAGCCAGCAAGGAGCATGTTACTTTGAACCTAGTTACAGTGGAAGCATATATTGTCACCCCCTCTGCATCTGAAAGTGATGTGGAAGTAAGCAGTATGAGTACCCCAGCTCCTGTATCTGGAGAGAGAAACTCTATAGAGATCATAGTCTGAAAGAGTTGTAATGTATATTGGAGGTATGTACCCTCCAATGAACTGAAAGGAAGATTAAGAACTAAAAAAAATAATAATAATACCCAGAGCTTCCTCTCCTCCTGCTCTCAAATTCCATGACAAGGACTCACTGCCTTTGCCTTACCATAAGCAGAAAATTAAATAAAGTCAAAGGATCCATTATGAGTTTACTGAACACCCCCCCACACCCCCAGAGAGATATTGATGTTCCATTCACCACTACCTCAGAATGTAACCTTCCTTGGAAAGGGACACTGCATATGTATTTAGTCAAGGAGGAGTCTCACTGGAGCAGGGCAAGTCCCTAAATCCAATGTGAGCGGTGCTCTTGTAAGAATATGCCCATGTGAAGATACAGACACAAAGGGAGAACACCATGTAAGGAGGAAGACAGGATAGCAGTTAAACATCTACAAGCCAAGGAATGCCAAAGATCACAGACACTAGAATCTAGGGAGAGGCAAAGAAGGACACCCTTACAACTTTCAGGGGTAACATGGTTCTACCAATATCTGTGTCTCCATGTGTGTGGCAATTTGTTTTTCTATGCCATAGGAATGTAGTAGAGGAGACCAGTGATAGAGTCTATACACAGCAGACTTCCAAGGTGCAGAGATGTTTGGAAAAGAGTAGAGAAAGTGATCTGAAGGATAATAAAAAAATACCTAGCAGGGGGTAATCTAGAAAGTCCTGCTTAGCAATAGTTTCTGAGTTAGCCGCGAACACATTAAGCGGGGCCCTAATCTTCACATGTTTTCTGTGCCACTTTTAAAACAACTCATATTAGTGTGTAAGACTTGACTGATTGCTTTTTTAGACAAATAAAGGTCATTTTTTCTTGAAAGAGTATATGAAATTCCAATGCTTACTCTCATTTTTATGATTCTAACATTGACACGAGTAAAGTATATTCTGGGAAATGGCTAGAACTGAGGCTGTAAATCTGCATAAAGAGCTAGGTCTGCTATACCAAGATATTTGGAATACAACTGAGAATTACTGAAAGCCACTGGAAAATTTTAAGTAGTGACTAATCTGATAAGTACACTGTGTTGATCTACTTAGCACTGACTTCAAAATCTTTTTCTATTACATCTCTTGCACCTTTCTTTGTTGTTTTAGCTGTTTATAGATTTTACATGAAAATGTTATATTACACATACAACTCCACTGTTAATATATTAAAAAAAAATTTTTTTTAGAAGTCAGCTATAGACGTCACCCACTGTTGGCACTGGTATACACTTCTTTCCAGTTTTATATTTAATGGATAAATAACATTTTGACATAAGGTTCCATTTCCCTAGTGATGCCTATTTATATACAAAAACATCTTTACTATTGCTGCCATGAAACATATCACCAATGTTTCCCCTATATATTTTATTGTTTTATCTAAATTTACAATTTATTCTGCATTTATTTTTGTGTTTCAAGTAAGAGAGTCCAAATTTGAGCCTTTACATGTGGCCACTCAGTTTTCCAGTACTAATTTTTAAAGAGATTCCCCTTTATTCACTGCATGATCTTGGTTTCTTTATCATGAATTAAGTACTAATATATTCACGTATTTATTTCTAGGCTATCAACTATTTTCCACTGAGCTGTCCTTTTTTTTTTTTTTTTTAATGCCAGTAATATCTTGCTTTCATTACCGATGCTTTTATAGTACAATTTAAAGATTACATAATGCCTCCATTTCTCTTTTTCCTTCTCAGGATTTTTCTTGTTATTTGAAGTCTTTTATGTTTACATGTAAATTTTAATATTTTTGTTCACTTTCTTTGAAGCATGCTGGGTATGTTAATGGGGTTGTGTTAAAGTTATATATAACTTTTGATAGAATAATTCTTTTGATGACATTGATTCTCCCCATCCATGAGCATGGAATGTCTTTCCATCTCCTTCTGTCATGGTCTAAATCCTTTCATAATATCTTGTATTTTTCATTGTATGAATCCTTTGCCATCTTAGTTAATTCCTAAGTATTTGTACCATCTTTTTTTGATTCTGTAGTTTACTATTATTTTTAATTTTTCTTTTATAAATTATAATCTCAAAATAACTCCCTTGATATGAAAGAACCATTTTGTTTTAAAAAAATTACTTGTTTACTGTTTTCAATTATTTTGAATTATTCACCTTTAATTGATCCATGACATTCACCAATGTTTCTCTCTTCTTTCAGTTCATTCCAAAAAATAATCTATGAAATTAAATAATCTATTAAACCATTACTGGGCAAATGCATAGGAATAGTATGAAACTATTAAAGAGAAATGCTAGGCTGGAAAAGAAGAAGCAAAAAGCTATTACATATAACAACCTCTTATATTTTAAATAAAAATGGGGAATGCTATATATGCATAAATCACCAGAGAAGAATATACTAGGGACTTTCCACAGTTTATCTACTATGGGATGGTGATTGGCCACCTCCTCTTGTGGTGGAGAGATTGAGTTAATGGTATGACTAAGAATTTTCATTTTATAAACTCAAAAAAAAACAAAAAACCTGCCTTTTTCTACCACTGTGATAAACTTAGTAATGAACTTTTTGGTGACCCCTGATTTCATAGAAGTAAATTGCTTTCCTCTTTTCGGTTTAAAAGTACAACTACTTCTGCCTCCACATCATTAGGGAAAATAGACTTGTGTGTATTGTTCTAAAGCTTTCTTAGTGAATATTAATTTTCCCCAAAGCTTAGTAGAAGTCCACAGAAATTCTATTTTTTGCTTTTACAGCCTTTGTATTTAAGATGGATTATGTTATTTCAGTTTGTACTCACATCTGTTTGTAATAATGTAAGGCTTGTATAAAACAAAATAATAATTGAGAATAATTGCACAGATTGAATAAAAACAAGCAATTTTAGAATGTTTGGGGTTGAGCCTTTCTAAAAAAAAGATTCTTTTAAGTAGTCTTAAAATATGACTTTAATTTACCCATTAAATTCAACAGAATTCAAACACAGACTTTACAGCTGTTAAAATCATGCAATTGACACTGTTTTATCATTACTATTTAGCATATAATTTTTTTAATAATTGGAACTAAGTTTTGTTATGTACAATTACCCCAAAATGTAATGTTCTGAGAGCATATTAAAAATGTAAATATGTCTACTGAATACCTGTTATTTGAATCAAAATATACAGATTAATAATTTTATGTCTCTATGTGAACCCTTTTAAAAAATTCTACTAACCTAGCTATATATTATATCAATGACCATAGCAGCAAAAATTCTGTATTTTTTCGTTGTTTTTTTTTTTTTTTGGTATTGTACATTTGTAATATTTTGATATATTTTTATCTCCTAGAACAATTTTTTTCTTAGGTTTTTATGATGCAAGTGTTTCAAACTAGAATTCAGTTAAGACATAGTCTTGTTGGGTATTTTATGTTCAGAAGCTAAGGTCTAGATAAAACATTTTCAGTATGCAAACAAGGTGCATAGATTATCCTTGCCCCTTTTCACTTAAAACATCCAAGTTTCTGAATATTCGATAAATCTGCATTCCACGCTCTGCTTCATCCACTCAGCCCCTTTAACACTGTCCTCCCCGTGGGACGCCATGTACAGTCACATGCCAAATCCTTGAATTGATCATTCCCCGCAAATGACACGATCTCCCCTAGCCACATGGTTCACTTTACCACTTTACTTAGATCTTCACTAAAATAGTTCAGTAAGGACTAATGGGCCACCATTTTAAAACAGTAATTTGAAAGGAAACTTGCACTGTATTGTTATTTGCAGCAACATGGATGGAGCTGGAAGGGATTATGCTCAGTGAAATAAGTCTGAAGGAAAAAGAAAAACATCGGATGGTTTCACTTAAAGGAGGAACATAGGGGAACCAAATAAGGGATCAGGGGAAATAAAAAGAAGATAGAACTAGCAGGCAACTACAAATTGGAGATATTCAGCAAGTACAGGCAGGGAGAGAGAGAGATTAAAAAGGGGGTGCGAAGCGCACAAGAAGACTATGGTTCATGGGTGACTTGATGATGAAATTTTGTGGGACTATACCCTAGAGGAGAAATCAAACATTGTACAAAAATGAAAAATGATGTAGATATATATATATATATATATACATATTTAAAAATAAAATGTCACATCTTGCTTTTCTGCTATGCATTTTTTTTCTCTTTAAGCACTTATGATCATCCAAAATACTTTCCATTTTACTTACTAGTTTTGTTATGACCCACTTCATGAACTGGAATATTAATGACATAAGGGTTTCTGCTTGGTTTTGTTTATTGTATTCACAGAATCTAGGATGTTACCTGACATGTAGTTGATACTAATTTTTTAATAAAATCAAAGGCAAAACATTACTGGCATAAAACCAGTTCGAGCCAGATAGCTACCTCTTATAAATGGGATTCATGTTGTCTTGTTTACCATATTCCATTACTATGACCTGGCCTACATTTTTGATTTATGTTATTTGCCTGGCTTTGCTGACCTTTTGAAATTCTTAACCTTGCTTAACTTTAGAGATTCTTACCCTTGAGTTATGCTTCTAACTTATTGCATTCTAACCTGTCTTAAGTGGACCATACAGTTCAACAATCCTTTGACAGACAATATTCTAGTAGCTTATATCTTCAGTTGAGACCAGCTCCCCCACCACTATCATGAAGAGGTCATACACTGATGCAAATAGAGTGGCAACTGTAAAAGGTTTATGAGACACTGGTATACCAGTACCATACTGTAGCATATAATATATCAGTTTTAGGCCCAAGTGGAATATAGAGTAAAAATTCAATTCAGACTATGTGCATCTCCCTTTCACAATTATTACATTTGCAAAAATCTATGTTCAGTTTCATCAAGTGTAGTTATTGGTATTGATTAATTACACAAGACTCAGAATTTTTACTGGTTTTCAAGTTCTTATGAGCTAAAGTAAACTGCAGCTTCAAAGTTAGCACTGAACTAGAAAACTTAATTAAGACCAGTGGCATCTCCATTTAAATCAGCACCCATACCTATTACAGTCATTCAGAAGACACTGGTTAATTTGATACACTGTTATCAGTCAAATATTATCATAGTGATACTGTGCTACAACACCCTAAATTTCAATGACAAGTGACAGTGGGCATTTATTTCCTGCTTGCATATTGGAGTGTTTGGCCAAACTAGGCTGGGTACAAGATGAGTTCAGATCTACAACACATATGTTTCATTTTCCATAGATCAGAAACTATCTAGCCATGTTACTCTCAATAGAAGGCCCTGTTTTCAAGAATATTTCTTTCAACATATTCTTAATTTTGAGTAAGTAAAGTCACAAAACAAAATTTGCAAAACAGGAGCTAGAGCAGAGTAAGCAGGTAAAATGTTAGTGAGGGGAGTGAAGTTTTTAGGCCAATAAATGAAAGTAACATTCAATCACTCTTTTATGTAAACAGGCATGCAAAGAGACTGGTGCATCTATATTCTTAGCCCTCAGGATGTACAGACAGAAAAAAATTTATATGGTCCCCTTTTATAATCAGCCTAGAATATGAAGACTGAAGATTGTGGTAAATCACTTTATCTTCTGAACATTAAGTTCTAGGAACGCAAACGTTAGAATTGAAACTCCACAAAGAACTGACGTCTCAAAATACGGAAGCAGTAATAACCACAGAAGCTGAGGAGTCACTTTGTCTCCAAATATGTGGGCAGAAACCACCTTTTTGCAATTTCTCTAATGGAATTACAATTAACCACAGGCTTGTTGTGGAATAAGACTCCACTGGGTATTGCAAGCTTGGTTTAATGAATACAATTCAATAATGTACATCAGATTTTCTGTCTCTCTAGAAAGGTATTTCAATGGTGATTTTCAAAATATTACCTTTAATCAAACTACATCAGGACATGTCATTATTTAATAGTTAATCTTTTTCTACATAGATTAAATTTTATGGTAGATCACTTTTTAAGCCAAATGTGTTATAGAGTTTTGATGAAGTCTTAATTTGACAATCTGCCCATTAAACCTGGCTTCCCCTGAAAAGAAGTGTGTGCTGAAGAAGAAATACATATGTTTATGTCTATAAATCCAAAGAGAACACAATATTTTCTTGGTCCCAAATTGCAAGATGCTTCCAGGACAAACAAAGTATTGCCAGTGGAAACTCTGGATATTAATATTTGAAGTGTTTTGGGGAAACTGGAAATTTTTGTGAAATAAAAACATACAGTAATTTGAAATTACACACTCATAGAATAAACCTTTGCCAAACTGGCTGCTCAGAGACTATTTTTCTGCCCAAATAGTTTAATGGTTTTTCTTTTAAGTATTAGTTGAAAATATTTACCTACAAGTTCAAAGGAATGATCTGCAGTTGATTGAAATTTGGTTGAAAAATATCCTAAGTCTTTTTTTTTTTAAAGTTTCATAATGAACAAAAATACAGAAAGTTTTGTCAATAACAATATCTGAAAAAAGGGCATGGCTTTTCAATTATCTAAAAAATGCCACTGACAACAATAAAGTTTCAAGTAATTTATAAAATTTGTACTAAGAATTAATAAATACAGAGATATTTAGTATTTTACCTATTTTCAGAGGTCCAAATCAAAAAGTCATAATGATGTGTTAAAATTTCAAATCTCTCAAAATATTTTACTGAACAGAGAAAAATAATAACACACTGAAAAAGAATTCTCTTGGCTTAAACCACTAAATAGGAGAAAGAGGGCTCATAAAATTTGCACAACCTTACCACTTTTGTTTAAAAACAAAAACTTAATAAACAAGTCAAAGCCAGAAGTTCTCTCTAGTTTTCAAACCAAAATAACCTAACACTGGCTGAACTAGCAGATTAATTATGTGTTATAATATAGACCACTTTGGGTGTACCATTTGTTTTTTGGGTTTTTGTTTTTGTTTTTGTTTTTTTTACCAGAAAACTCCCTTGCCCTTTCAAGAATGTTTTTTATTAGAGTTAGCAAATAAAGGAATTTTAGTTCTTTACTTTATGACCACTGGCATTGATGATTACAATTTGAAATAACTACTGTATCTTAGCAACTCTAATCTTAACAAAATAAATACAGCAAGGAGCAAATAGGCTTTATGCCATCTATGTCTCATCAACATCCAAAAATGGGAAAAGGGGGAAATAAATGGATGATGACTCTCATGTTGGTACTTTGGAGTTGGCAGCTCTCCCATAGCTAAAAACATTATATTTCTTTCCATTTTCATGATGGGAGCACCTACAATGGTATATTTCATTAAAAATTCACTTAGACCTAAAGGGTCAGGCATGAGAGGGAAGGAAAAGAATGATTCATCGTAAAAGAAAGATGTGAGGAAAATATTGAAATTAAATTTGTTTCTTTTTCCAATGATCTGAGGGTTACCACCCAACCATGGTGACATCTGTTGGTTGTTTTTAAATTGCCTCTGGACCAATGTTTATACATGCATAGTATGCTAAGTTCCTTCCCCTAAACCCTAAAGTCTGTGGTACCTCCAAATTATTACTAGAGTAAGAAAGAAGGAGATCAAGAAATCTAGAATGAATGAATGAATCCAATCCCATCTTCTCAAGGATGGAAAGCCTATAAAGCTACCCAGCCTGTTCCCTTTTACATGGTTTTCCAACAACAAAATTAACTCATTTTCCCTCTCTTGATTTCCTTTCATCAAACTACCACAAACAGCAGCCTACTGAATATGATCCACGTTTGCAAACAATCCCCAGAATATTCAAATATTCAGTTTTTTGATTCATCATCTTTTGAATTTGATACATTTTCCTATTTTAAATTGATAATGTTAAAACCTTCCTATCTCTTGCCTGAACTAATACTTGCAAGAACCCAAAGAATCCTCTCCTAACCCAATTTTTCCCTAACCTAATTTTTCCTGTTCTAATCTGTTGCTAGCAGTCCTAAATTTGATCATGTATTTTTCTTCTATAAAATCTCCTTTCTTTGATACGTGTGCTCTGAAGTTCTGTGTTTTGCCTATTGCTCGCAAGTTCTATTCCCTGGAATTTGTTTTTCCCTAAACCCTACAATCCACACAAAGTAGTCTGCGTATAATGTTTCATGACTCAGTACTTCTGCAATATTTTCCTTCCACATAGAATGATTGTTTTATTTATTTATTTTTGGAGGGCTAGTTGGTATATTCTTTCAGAACTCAGCTCAAGCATTATCAACCCAATGAACATTGCTTTAGACGTTGATAAAACATATCAAATGAGATCATGTCAATATAACATTATGTCTTTATAGCACTTAATTACAATGCATTGCAATCATTTACTTCCTTGTAGATTCCTCCCATTAGACCATGAATCAAAAGTGTCAGAGACCTGAGGTCAAAGATTACAGTTTCAGAATGTAGTAGGAACTCAATAAATGTTAAGCTGTCTCCTCAAATAATAACCATTGTACTCCTTTCAAATAATAATAAGATGGATTAAATTGGTTTATTTTGACTTTTATTGTGATCATCTGAATTGAAAATTCTATATTATTTGTTAAGGTATAGTCTAATCTGAAAAGGAGTATGTATCTTTTTACAACAAAGAACTTAAACTTAATTATTTGGTATTATGTTTACGCCTGATGACTATTTTTGGTTTCTGTTTTCTTAATGACCGTGTATATTTTGTATATTTGTAAACTTGAGTTTTCCTAAAACCTCTAACATACTCTTCTTCCTGCTAACCTCAAACCAAATACTATATTTTCTTTGTAAAAAACCCATGGCATTTATTTGATAGGGACAAAATCGTTGATATTGCTGATGCAGGTTTAAAAAATTACCTTTACAATTAAAGACTCAAAAAAGTCTGAGTTTAGATTAGATATCAGAATCTAATGCAATTTAATTGCAACTTGAATCTGTTTTTAAAGATAAATATTCCATATATTTAAGTCCTCCAGCAAATTTCTTAACTTATTCATATATAGATAATATATATTTGATAGTGAATATTATATGCATAGCGTTCAAGAGTATATTTAGATATCTCAAGTTAAATATTTCTATAATACAGCTTTGCTAGTGGATTTTCAAAAATACTTCACTAATTCTCCCCATCACCCTCAACCATCCAGAACTAATCTAGTTCCACCCTGTACTTTATTGATAAGATGGTGTGCATGCTCAAGAATATCTCAAAATGGAAATGAAACTATGGTGATAATATGAACATTGTGACTGAAAAAGGAAGGACTTGAAAAAAAGTTAGAAAAAGAAACTATTCAATGGTCAGAGATAAATGCAAACAAGCAACATGGATTGAAATCCTGTCAATTATTTGACACCTTTTCTGATACTTGGAGGAAATTAAAAAAAAATTCTCTGTATCAAGGGCTATAATAGAATCAGGTACACTGTGCATTAGGCAATGACTAGAGACTTTTATTACTCAAGAATATTCTGTCCAAAACCTACAATCAGAAATTTAGCAGAAATATATCTAAATACATAATTGTTCTGTAAAAGAAGAGACTTACAAATGTTTACAATGTGAAGTTGTTTCAAGGATAACAGAAAAGAATTAAGTCCTATTTTTTCTCTAAAAACTTCCATTACCCCAATATAATCTTCTATCCAAACAATATATATATAGTATCTCTTCTACAGTTAGGAAGGCCATATTAAATACAAGATACCCATTTACATTTAATTACTGATAAATTATACATAATTATTTAGTATTAAGTATGCCCCATATAGTGCATAGGACTTATTTAATATTAAAAGTTAAGTATCATTTAACATTCAAATTTAAGTGAATATTTTATTTTTCTGTTACCAAATTATGCTTAAAATTTTGATTTACAGCATGGTGTTTCAGGGATATAGGTTCACAACTCTACATTTTCTCATCCATAGCCCCCACTAAAATACTAGTAGTTTTCCACAACAGCCCATTGAGCCCCTTCACTTTTTTGCTTCTACCCTATTCCTTCCTTCTGTTAGCCTCATTTCCATTATTACATATTAAGGTTTTAATTTGCTTAGTTTTTTTCTGCTTCTTTTATAATCCACATATGACAAAAATTATCCTTTCTATGTCTTTCCCATTCTGACTTGTGCAGTTAAGATAATGCCTTCCAGTTCATTCATGTCATTGCAAGTTTCAGGATTTCATCTTTTTAATAGCAGAGTGATGCACTCTATATGTATACTACATCTTCCTTAACCATTCATCTGTCAATGGGCATTTAGGTTCTTTCCATAGCTTGGCTCTTGCAAACAGAGCTGCAATGAACATTGGCATGCATATATCCCTTGTAATTAGTGTTTCACATTTTTTGGGTAGATAACCTAGGAGTGGAATTGCTGAATCATATGGTAGATCTATTTTTATATTTTGAGAAAACTTCATCCTGTTTTCCATAGGAGTTAGAACAGTCTACATCCCTACCAACATTCCACAGCAGTTTCTTTCCACCCTCAATGTACTGGTTATTTATGCTTTTATTGATATAGATCATGGTCATAGCTCACAAGTGTGATTTTTATTTGCATTTCCCTGATGATAAATTATGGTGAGTATTTTATTTTGTTCTTCTTGGTCATCTGTGTATCTTAGAGGAAGTACCTTTTTTTGATGTTCTGCCCATTCTTGGATTGGTTGTTTTCTGTTAGTTGAGTTTTATATGCCCCTTAGATATTAGTTCTTGGATATTAGCAGCTCACTGGATATACAACGTGTAAATATCATCTTCCATTTGGTAAGCTGTTTGTTTGTTTTAATGATAGTTTATTTTGCCATGCAGAAGCTTTTTAATTCAATGTAGTCCCATTTGTTTATGATTTTCTGACTTACTTTAATTTTGAATTAATTTTTGTATATGGTGTTAGTAGTCTGGGTTCATTCTTTTGCATGCAGTACTTCAGTTACCCCAACACTACTTGTTGCATAGACTTTATCTTTTTTCCACTTTATGTTTTTGGCTCCTTTGTCATAAATTAACTGTCCATATAAGTGTGGGTTTATCTGGAGGTTTGATTCTATTCCATTTGCTTTGTGTTTATTTTTATTCCAGTGCCATTCTATTTTGATTATTTTTGCTTTCTAGTGTAGTTTGAAGACTGGGTTCATAATACGTACTCTCTTTTTTCTCAAATTTGTTTTGGCTATTAGGGCTCCTCTGTGGTTTCATACAAAATTCAATAATGTTTGCTCTATATCTTTGAAGAAAGAAATGGGAATTTTAGTAGGGATTCATTAAACCTATATATTGCTTTGTGTAAGATGGCCATTTAACAATGCTAACTCATCTAATACATGGTAATTTCCTTGTTTCTTCTTTTATGTCTTTCAATGATGTCTTATAATTTTTCTTGTATCCTGGAGAAAGCAGAATATTTTGTTTTGTTTTTTGATCCAGTCAGTTACTTTGTGTCTTTTGATTCATGAGTCCAGGTCATTCGTGTTTAAAGTCATTATTTAAAACACTAAAAGTTCTACAGAAAATTTTATTAAAACAATCAACCAGTTTAGCAAAGTAGTGGGTTACAAGATCAACACACAAAAGTCAGTAGCCTTCCTATATACAAAAAAACAATCTGAAGAAGAATAAATCAAGAAAAATATTCCTTTCACAACTGAGGCCAAAAAAATCAAATACTTGTGAATAAACCTAAGAAAAGAAGCAAAAGGCCTATATAGAGAAAATTATAAAACACTATTAAAAGAAATAGAAGAAGACATGAAGAAATGGAAAGATGCCCCTTGCTCATGGATAGGAAGAATCAACATTATCAAAATGGCCACCCTTCCAAAAGCAATTTACAGATTCAATGCTATTCCAATAAAAATCTCAATGACATTCTTCAAAGAAATTGAACAAATATTGATGAAATTCTTATGGAGACACAAAAAACCCCAATTAGCCAAAACTCTCCTGGCTAAAAAGGGGATTAGAGATATCACACTCCCAGACTTCAAACTTTACTACAAAGCAATAGTAATGAAAACAGCTTGGTACTGGAACAAAGATAGACACAAAAACCAACAGAATCATATAGAAAGCCCAGAAGTAAAACCACACATATATGGACACCTGATCTTTGACAAAAGAGGAAGGAATATGCAATGGAACAAGGACAGCTTATTCAATAAATAGTACTGGCAAAACTGGTCGGCCACATGCAAATGAAACTAGACCACTACTTTACACCATGTACAAAAATAAGCTCAAAATAGATAAAAGATTTGAATGTAAGACCTAAAACCATAAAATATATAGAAGAAAACATAGGTAAAATGCTACAAGACATATATCAGTAATGCCTTTGAAGATGCATCTCCCAAAGCAATAAAAATGAGAAAGAAGAAAAATAGGTGAGACTATATCAAGTTAAAAAGCTTCTGTACAGCAAAAGAAACATTAACCAAATGAAAAGACTCCCCACTGATTGGGAAAAAAATCTTTGCACCCATACAACTGACAAGGGACTGATCACAAAGATATACAAAGAACTCATAAGACTCAAGAAAATCAAAGCAAACAACCCAATCACAAAGAAACTTCTCCAAAGAGGACATACAAATGGCCAACAGGCACATGAGAAAATGCTCATAATCAGGGAAATGAAAATTAAAACCACAATGAGATACGACCTGACACCAGTAAGAATGGCACACATCAAAAAAAAAAAAAAAAAAAAAAAAAAAACAACAACAACAAAAGTTGG